>JBBPUK010000005.1:133343-184558 GCA_038094635.1 Tylopilus cervinicoccineus | reverse complement strand
GAGTGTCCAGCGTCCTCTGCTCTGGCCCTGGGACAGGCGTCAACACGAGGGCTAGCAGGGCGTGGTCGACTGCTACGAACGTGGTGGTTTCGTACGATGTTTTCTGCGATCAGCTCCAAGCCCGACGTCGGTGGGTTTATCCATCTGGCCAACCTGTACACGAGCGAGTGAGCTGCGGTGGTCGTGTCGTGCTCTGCAACTCGGACTCACCCTGTGAAGCCCATGTCGTGGTCGTCGAGAGCGTGGGTATTACGCGCGACGCGTCCCTGATGCCTCCCAAACGCAAAGCCCTGGACGACAGCGCGCCTCCAAAGCGTGTAACGCGCAGAAGACGCCAGCGTACCGGCGACGGCGAGCCAGATGAGCTCAACCTGGCGTCCACCAAACCCCACGCCCCCGCGACGCCTGGTATACGATCTGGCGCACCGCGCGTCGTGATGGACTGCATAGAAATCGTCACCCCCAGATCCTTCGGACTCACGCTCAGGAGCAGTGCTGCCTGCGCCTCCCCGACTGCCAATGGTTTTAGGCCCAAGGGCGTCGTACCTTCTACTCCTTCAAGGCAGCTGCGACCGGAACCTGTTTCTCCGCTGAAATCCATCCAAGTCCCATCCACCCCCTCCCGAGCTCATCCTCTTCTTACCCCTCGCATCTCTCCATCGAAACAGCAGCAACAGGACAGCGACGTACCCGCTACGCCGAGCAAGCGTGCCAGTCGTCTACCTTCGCTCAAGAAAGGCGGTGATCTCCCCTCTCCGGTTAAGCTCCCCAGTGTTTTGCCCGCTCACTTGGCACCTTGCCTGCGACTACAAAAACGTGCTATTTTGCGTGCACTCCAGTCAGAGTCCCTGTCATCGGAAGACATCGACCATCACGACTCCTTGTCCACTAATAGCACTGCCTATACTCAATTGTACGAATTGCTCCATGGCACGACAACTCGTGGAGAAGGCAACAGTTGTCTTTTGCTTGGACCACGCGGAAGTGGCAAAACATCTGTACGTCTTTCTTATAGTCGACGAACAGCGTGTTTTGAGCGACCTCCGAATAGCTTATTGAGCGAGCTATCAGGAACCTGCCAGAGGAACCGATTGTTCTTCGGCTATCTGGTCACACACAGCATAATGACCGATTGGCTCTGCGCGAAATTTCACGACAGTTGTCCCAGCAAACCGGCAAGTCATTCTTGCGCGAGACAGAAGAAGATATCGACAACGCGGAAGAGGAGCCCAATCCGTTTATTGATCCAGGTCCCAGTATATCCATCCCACCTCCATCCCACCTTCCAGCTTTGATATCTGTACTGCCCACCCTCTCACGTCCCACAGTCGTTATCCTTGATGCCTTTGACCTCTTTGCACATCATGCCAGGCAGTCGCTGCTTTACTGCCTCTTGGACACCGTGCAGAGCTGCAAGGTAGGGCAAGGCAACAACGGGTTGGCAGTCGTCGGCATCACTACCCGTATCGACACCATCACCCTGTTGGAAAAGCGTGTTAAGAGTCGGTTTTCGGGCCGCATGATACGGACCGCACCTCCATCCAATCTGCTTTCCTGGATGAATATCTCGCGACGACTGCTCAACACGCCTGCCAATAATTCCAGCGAATGGAGTACCCTTTGGACCTTTGCAGTGTACACCTTTCTCGAGGATCGGAGGGTCGCGGACACGATGAGTGATACGTTTGCACTGACTCGGGATATCAGGATGCTCAAGCAAATCCTGGTGAGTAGCTATTTTGTACCGCTCGACGACGAGTGACGGTCATCAGACTGCTATCGTGGCCACTTTGCGGACAACATCCCCGTTTCCAACGGCATCCCACATCTCTGCGGCGGTTTCAGCGCAGCGAGTTCGCCAAAAATTCTCCAATTTGCAAGGTGAGGCTGCGTTGCATTCTGACGTACCAGGTACTGAGTGTATGCGCCAAATGAAGCACTGTCCTATCCCTCGATTTGCCTTTTGGTCGCTGCGATGCACGCTCACTCGGCCGGCCATGATATGATCACGTTCGAGATGTTGTATGATGCATTCCGGGAGGAATTTCGCGCTTCGTCGGTAGCACCCGTTCAGATCCAAGGGGGGAGCATCGGAATGCCCAGATGTGCCCGAGAAGTTCTCATGAGGGTGTGTGACACAGTATCACCTTCGTGTGTCGTGCTGATTTACTTCAGAGCTTTGAAGAGCTTGTGGGTGCGCGCATGTTCATAAGCGTTGCTGCACCGTCGGCCAACGTCGCGCTCGAGTTTGTGCGGTACCGGTGTTTGGTGGAGAGGGGCGTGGTGAAGCAAGCGGTGACTGCGATGGGACAGACAAACATCAAAAAGTGGCTCAACAGGGCGTCGTAGATGCGATTATGTAATACGTGGCCCTTGCCTCCGCGCCGCAATGAAACAAAGTCAGACGGACCTCCTCGATCTCGACTACGTGGACGAGTCGTGAGCGTCGTGCCATTTTCGCCCTTTCTTCCACTGAGTTCATTAGCCACATCGAGGCCTTCAAGGCCGCTCTGCAGCTCGACGAACACGACCAGCTGGGTGCGACTTCGCGTCCCGGCACTCCGCTGCCTCAGAGCCCGCGAATAAGAAAAGTTTCCGCCCTCTCCGATTTCGCTCCCATCAACCTTAAAGTGACGAGGTACTTGTCTCGTCCCCGCTTAGCGATCTTCCCATTGATATCCCCCAGGAGAAGGAGGCGTGAAGGATCTCTGCAGCACAAGCAAGAGTGGCTGTTCCTTCTCGTCAGATGGCCGCTTCTGGTACGCACAGGTACCAGCTCTTACCCGTGCAAGCGCATTCATACGTCCGTCATAGTTGTTCATCTTCCTCCTCATCACTCTACAGTTCAGTCTTTATATATTCATCAGGCAGATCGTCAACACCAAGGAATGGTTGTCTGCTTGTGAGCGAAGTTATATAGACGTTCGTGATATTTCCTCACGTTCCGTCAGGGAGGGGCCGGAAAGGTGAACTCCGGCGACGTCTCCGCGCTTCACGAACATACGAAGTGAGCACATCATTCAAACTAGCATCCACGATATCATCCTAGTTGCGTACTGCAGGAATGGAAAGAATCAGCCCTTATCATGGATAGATACTTGGACTTCCACGAATGGAAGCGAATTGACGAAGACCCGTTCTATGATTGGAAGTTAGTCAGAAAGGTTCACATCTTGTCAACTCGTTGAGGAAATACCGCTGATACATGACCAGGTTAATCGATCGCTCAAGATTCTGAGGGAGAGGAATGACGTTCGTGGCGTGCTCGGTGTGCTGGAAACATGCATTCGGAGTAATTTCGCTGGCGTCGAATCACCGAGGTGATGGGCATATACTCCGACCGAGCTGATCTCGTGCTGACCGTTTTGTCCAAGGCTGTACAGCGAGGTTGCCTGTTTCCTTTACAGACTGCACTTCATGTCTGACTCTGTTTCAGACCTTTCTGGGGACAAAGGATTTGATTGAATGTGCGTCGCTACTCCACTGCTCAACTCATGAAGTAATGCCCTCCTTCGTCAGCATATCACGATGAGCAAGAAAAGGCTCTCCGATTCATCCGTGAGTCCACGGAGTTGTCAAATGACGAGAAGAGGCGATTTTTCAAAAGTGCAACCACCAATCTCGGGACTTCGGCCCTGTGCCTATCTGGTGGCGCATCATTCGGTTATTGTGCGTCAATCGATTTGTGAGATATTCGTTGGTGACCACTCGAAGTGCAGACCATGTAGGAGTGGTAAAGGCATTTCTGGATGTCGGGTTGTTACCTCGAGTGATTGCAGGGACCTCTGCAGGCGGTCTCATTGCCGCACTTGTGTGCACTAGAACGGACGAAGAATTGAAGTCGCTTTTGGTCCCCGAATTAGCTCACAAACTGACTGCCTGTGACGAACCTTTCGAGGTTTGGATCAGGCGTTTCTGGAAGACAGGCGCTCGCTTTGACAGTGTGATGTGGGCTCGGAAGGTTTGTCTCCTTTAAATAGCCATCACCCTTTACACTTGACTGATCCACAACCAAGTGTGCATTTTTCACGAAGGGTTCGATGACTTTCCGTGAGGCCTATCTCAGAACAGGGCGTATTCTCAATATATCTGTCATTCCTGCCGACCGACACTCGTTAGTTCTGTTGTTGACTATTCGAGCATTGTTTCATTTCGAGTATATAGGCCGACAAAGCTACTCAACTACGTAACCGCTCCAGATACGGTCATCTGGAGCGCGCTGCTGGCTTCTGCGGCAGTACCTGGTATATTGAATCCCGTGGTGTTGATGCAGAGACTCGGCGACGGCCGTCTTGTGCCATGGAATTGGGGAAGCAAGTTCAAGGATGGTTCTCTGAGGCTTGTAGCACGCTGGATTTACTCTACTTTCCATTCTGACATCTGCCTGTAGGGTGGATATACCAATCCAGGCACTCAACCTCTATTTCAATGGTGTGGTTTGCCTCTGCCTTGATAGTTGTACGGTCATTGATATTTTACGTTTAGTCACCCATCCTGTCGTATCGCAAGTCAACCCACATGTCCATCTGTTCTTCTTTGCACCTCGGGGTTCTGCTGGGAAGCCAGTGGCTCATAGAAAAGGGAAAGGTAGGTCCTCGGTGGTCTTGCCGGATCACCATGGTTGATCGGGTGCCAGGTTGGAGGGGGAACTTCTTGTTATCTGCTGCCGAGCAATGGCTCAAACTAGAGCTCACAAAGAACTTTAAGGTGAATAACATGTCCTTAGTATGGTCAGCACCCAGGTTCAGGGGCAAAACTTGGCTTGTAGGTCATTCGAGACCTCGAACTCCTTCCGCAGCTGCTGGGACAGGATTGGTCAAGTGTCTTCCTTCAGAGATTTGACGGCACCGTTACGTATGAACCGACCATATTCAATCGACATGTTCATATCTCATACTGTTGTCAGGATATGGCCAAAGACGCGACCCTTGGTGGGTGTTTACGAGATCATCATGTATCTGACTTGATTTGACTCTTTGCAGGACTGGTTCCGCATATTGAGTGATCCAGATCCTGCTGAACTTCAGAGGATGATTCGAGTTGGTGAATTGGTCACCTGGCCAAAAGTGAGTTACACTTCCAGGCTGTTGTGCATGATTAACATCGCCCCCCGAAGCTGCACATCATCGAGAACCGGTATCGGATCGAGCAGCAGATCATGCTTGGTCGACAGAGCGTCCGCCGCGCCATGCAACGTGTACGATCTAATCAGACCCCCACTGATACAGACGGTGACATTAACGACAACATCCCGAAACATTTATTGGGCACCCGACTTCTGAGAGCTGCTACAGGCACCGAGCCGCCCTGGGCAATGGACACTGACGCGGAAAAGGCTTTTGTCAACAATGGGACGGCATGGTTCTTTCGGCGCGGACGTCCTAGCAACGCTGTGGAGTCCGGCATGTCAACGCCGGCTGATATCGCATTCACGAGTACTACAGACCCGCTCCGCTCCCCAGTCCTTCGTCGCAAATGGGCTTCGGAACTTCTTGACTCGCGAGGCTCTCCCGAGAGGGATATACCTGCTTCACGGGACCACTCTCCCCCTCCGCAACGTTCGAGCGGGCCTTCGCAATCCACGTTTCTCAGTAAAATAGGACGGAAATCTGTCACTGCACTTTCGTTACCCTTTTCCTCCCCTCTCAAGTCTTCCAGGGTTGTGAGAACCAGAGATCCGAGCCCAGACAGACACGAACCTCCCTGGAGTAGTGAAAGCTCCTCTGAAGAAGAGGAGACGATCTCTTATGAGCGTAGGTGCACCCGGGCAGCTGGCCTGTCGCCCTCTGCGCAAGGCACGCAAGATGATTCTGATCACGGAGGGCCCTTGGAAGATGTGGACTCGGATTAATACGATGAATGATTATGCACGTTGCAGGAATATTAACATTGTCACCCGTGTCTGTAGTATAGCGTATCCTCGTCTGTGTTTTCTTGCACCGCAGCGACGCTGGGCTGTGGGCACTGCACACAGCACTATTTGCAGCCCCTGAATGCACCACGCTGCTCACCTGAACCACCATGACCACCCCCACAGCCCAGGTATTGGCAGAAGCCGCTGCCAGGCGTCATACAAACACGGAGGCAGGCGTCTCGGGCTCTCAGCCGATGCACGAGCACGAGCAACGCCAAAACTTTCGTCGTCTCGTCGACCCAGGCATCTTTCGACCCAACTCGAAACAAGTCGCCATGGACTCTCTCAAGGCAAGTCTGCTCCTGATCTGCAGCCTTTGCCTGCCCGCGCGCTGACTCTCCGTCGTGGTTCGGCGGTGGCGGCGAACCCTGCAGACACTCTCCACGATCGCAGAAAACATCCTGCGCGAGCCCAATAACCCAAAGTACCAGACCTTCAAACGCGAAAACGATGTTATCAAGCGCCGGTTGATACAGCCCAAAGGTGCGCTCGAATATGCGATCGCAGTGAGTTTCCTCTCGCCTTGCTCAGTCTGTACGAGCGCGTCCCTCTGGCAGTCTCGTTGCGTTGCGTCGACGCCACATGCTCATTACACTTGCTGTATCCCCCCCCCCCCTTTGCACAGCTCGGATTTCGCCCCAAAGTGAGTGGGTCATTGTAGCCCGACAGACAAGGGGCAACATAAGTTTGACGCGCTCGCCAAGGTGATCGAGTTTCAGTCGTATTACGTCTTCAACGTCGGCAAGATGGATGACCTCCGTGTCGGCGCTGCGATCCTGAAGGAGGTCCTCGACCGCGAGACCGAAAAGGAGGAACGGGATCAGCGGAACGCGGAGGCGCAAAAGGCGGCGGCAGCAGCAGCCGCTCAAAATGTACGCTCTTCTTGCCTTGCATGTTTGGTTCGGATCGTGCATTTCATTTCCATTGTTGTTTGGCCCGACAGGTAAAGTTGGCGTTCATGGATGATCGCAAGAGTAAAATGATGCGCGACAAGAGGGAGCGGGAGTTGCGCGAAGCTCGGGAATCAGCGCAGGGATCTCAGAGTACTCCTCCAGCGCCTCCGCTGTCGCCCTCCCCGCCCATGCCTGGATCAGGATATACGCTGGCTGCAGTCGACAACCCAGATGTAGACCAGCCGCCCCCGTATGAGGGCTGACGATCTTTACTGTTTACCATACACTGCATCGTATCTACCAACGATTTATGACACAATGACCATGAACGAGACAAGTAGTGTGGGATTTCTAAGCGACTGTAGCTTCAGATCTTTCAATCGTCTCGGCGACTTCAGTCATGAGAGTTATCGATGAGTAACGGTGAAAGGTTGAATGGGGAGTGCGTCCCTTTAATGCCAACAGTCCCAGAGGACTGACTCGCCGCTAATGACATGGTCAGATCCAGTGTCAGAGGTGTCTCATCGCAAACAGCTCACCAGTCAATTGTTCATAAGCTTTTGCTCGTTGCAAGACCAAGCTTTCCTTCGTTGACGTGCTCCGGGAAATGCGAGACAGGAATACAGGTGCGTTACGGGTATGGGGGAGAGGAGGCACGGCCGTCGGCCGTCGGTCAACCGGCGGCGGGAACCTTGACTGACGATCCTTGAGATCTTCAGGGGAAGGGCTTGCAGGAGTTGCGCTCGAGTTACGCCTTTGTCCTCCAGGCATCATGGACCTGACCGCTTGGGACAGGCGTGCACTCGTCGACCGCATATGCGTATGTGTGCTGGGAAGGGAGGAAACGCGAGGTATTGGAACCTCAGACACGGCCGGAGGTGGTTGAGATGGAACTCCTGGACTGCAAACGCGGAAAGGAAATATTGGAGGCAGGGCCGGTGGCTGCACGAGAGGACAATCGACCTTGTCCAGTGATCGCGCGGTGGTAGTTCCCGATCTCGAGCGTGGTTGGCGAGGTGTGGAATTCTCGTGGGACAGGTGCCAAGTCTGCGGCGCTGACACTGGTATATCTACGCGTTTCCTCATGATCATGGACAAGAGATCCTGCGTATATCCGCTAGGAGTCCACACAACCTCATCTTGAAACACTTCGTTGTGGAGTTCTAGGTGCGTTTTCAAAATTCGTGCCCGCCGCTTTCCCAAGCATTGAAAGACCGAGGTATGTAACTCCATATGAGTCTTTCGCTGTCTCCGAGTTGTATTGCGTGTCCGCGGCGTAAGGGTCGTCAAGTTATCAGCATCCGCATATTGTACCGCCCGTTCTCGTTGAGGCGCTGACGTTGGAATAGCAGGGTAGATATCAAAGTACGGATATACTGTAGGCTCAAGATAAATCGGCTTGAGGCAAAGCTGATCTTCAGCCAACAACAGAATAAATTAACTGCGGTCAATTACCTGTAATAATGCAAGGGATGCTTGGCAGATTCGTATTCACCTTCACTAAGTGCCCCAGGAATGTGGAATGAACAAGAATTAGGGTAGGGCAGCACGAATGGTACACGGCAGGATCTGAGGACCAGTGATGTCAGTAATCATCAAAGTACAAATTGATACACAACCCACAGATCGGAATACAGGGGTATCGTGGCTTTACCACTTCCGGATAATCATCAATCGAGACAGCGGGGTATATGGACTCGAGAGACCAGGGATAACTTGCAGGGTCTAGTGGAATTTCTCAGAATCCAGAAAACCTGAGCATCGTGAATTGAACACTCACAGATATCCAATAACGGATATTGAACAGGCAATTTCGCATTAACCAGTTTCAATTCTATTGGTGGAAATACAGAGGGTGATTGCTCTGGTTCGCATGACCGGAGGACCTCAGCTGAGAAACCAGGATACGGAATTACATTTGGATACACTGGGGGATCTAGTCAAAAATATTCAGCCTGGGAAGTCCATCAACCCGAGCTATAAAACATACAAACAACAAGCTATGGATAACCAAGAGAAACTTGGATAGGTGTTTAAGTCGATTCGGCTGCGTTGATGAAGGGGTAGATATAATCCGGGTTAGAAGGATAGCATGCATAGTCTGTGAGACGCTCAGAACGAACACCACGACCGAGGTTTCGCACGCACGAAAATCAGGGCCAGGATGCAGAGAGGCCAGCTCCACATCTACCCGTTTGCGCTGGACGTGCGAGATTATCCTGCTAGGAGTTTCTATTCGTAGATCGACGGCCGGATAAATATTGGAGTATGGGTAAATAGCAGGGTCTGCGCGCCGATGGTGAACAACTGTACGGCAGAGCGACCCGCGAGTGCAACTCACAGATGTCGAGAACTGGATAGATACTGGAATCAACGAGTATTTCAGTTTCCTGACCTCTGAAGGTGCTAGGTGCTTTGGCCCAAGCGGGGTAGAGCTCAAAGTGAGGATACGCGGGTGGGTCTCAATACGCGTAACCAGATCAGACAAGGCTGCCGATGTTACAGGAATCACTCACAGACCACTATATGTGGGTATTCCAGGACAAAAAATAGATAGTCTTCGCGTGCTCGACAAAGGGCCAAACCATATGCCACGGTCGGCAGGGGGATTCAATATTCTCTACATCATCGAGGACCCGCTGGCCGAGATCGGGAGAGGGCAGGCGCTCGATATTGTTTATTTCCGAGTACCAACCGCCATCTTCTGGGTCCCAAGTTGAAGGTGTGTATAGCACCGACCCCTGAATGCAGCTGTCTAGATGCACGGATCTTGGAATCGATGGGGTGTCGAGTGGTGAAGTGCGAGGTCCTGCGGAGGTCTGAAACCAAGCATAATCGGCCAATTCAAGCTGAAGGGATTTATCAACCTCCCAATTGTGGTTATTGGCAAGGAGTTCAGTCAACCCAACCTGGGCTGTTGTCTTAGCCCTCCACATTTCTATGCGGCGACGGCAAAAGCTGTATCCTCCTTTGCCACCCCGTACAGCGACAGAAGTCCTTGAAGATACCGGATACAGATCAAAGTGAGGATACGCAGCCGGGTCTAAGGGATGTCAGATTACACTGGATGTATGCTTCCTTACAAATCACTAAATTCG
The DNA here is from genome assembly GCA_038094635.1 of Tylopilus cervinicoccineus. Classification (NCBI taxonomy): domain Eukaryota; kingdom Fungi; phylum Basidiomycota; class Agaricomycetes; order Boletales; family Boletaceae; genus Tylopilus; species Tylopilus cervinicoccineus. Next base: position 174,653 of record JBBPUK010000005.1, on the reverse strand, counting down.
GATAATGGGGAATCAGGTCAATAATAAATTGTTTTTCCTCAGTCGGCCGAGTTTCCTCCAGTTTTTCGATGGGAGCACGAGGCAAATACATATTGATGTAAGGATAAGCGGCAGGGTCTTGTGTTTATATTAGAGATATTGCTTAGCCCATCGATAGAGACTCGCATATGGTGGGGCATGGGTTGTTCGAGGACGAATGGTTCTGTTGTCCTAGGTGGTCACTAACGATCGGGTGGATCTGTGCACAAGGGGTTGGCCACACTGCACGCCATGATCTCACATCCTTCCATCCAAACGAACTTCCCCAGACTGCCTGTTTTCCAACCACAATGTCGGCTGCATGCAACAAAAAGTCGCGGGGGCGAAGTATGTGAGGACATGGAAAATATGGATAATGTGGACACTCACCAATCGCAGGGTTTTCAGTCCCTGGTCTCAAGACAGAGCTACTGTGGTCATCGATATGTCGCTTCGTTGTCAGGGGACCTGTGATATGTAACGGATAAACTTGGAGCCAGGTCTTGGTTGTCAACCATCCGAAAGAGATGCCCCAAACTACGCCGGAAGGTTGCGTCCTCTAACCACTGCTTCATGAGAAAGATCAACTATTTATTTCCACGATACATACCATGTCCTGAGCCGGATATATTTCTAGATGAGGGTGTGCATCTGGGTCTTCCGCAAATATCAGGTCGGCGAATGTACATTGTCGTGCCCACTTACAGCTAGTCATACCGGGGTATTCGGCTGTAAGACAGCCTGCGTACACCGGCCGCACATCCACCTCCCTTTGCCTCGATGTCTCGGCAGCTTGCAAAGCACTTGGAGTTAGGTTGAAATGTGGATAAACGGCAGGGTCTGGGCCGGGGTGCATGAGGTAGAAAAAAAGTCTCCGAGGCATACAGCTTCACTCACAGATAACAAGATTTGGATACAAGGCAGACATATTGCGCGGGGAATACATGCTTGCGACCACCTGACTCGACTCCTTTGCGCTTGCGCCTTCTGGGACAGAGGGATATATGTCAAGATGAGGGTACACGGCGGGATCTACGTAGCTCGTCAGTGTCTATGGAGCCATTGACCGTCGCACACATACAGATCACCAAAGTGGGATAACACGTCGAGAGACCGTTTGGTCCGCTAAGAATCACGGAGACAGCCTGCGGGACATCCTCCTCAACGGTGCATGCAGGATAAATTTCGAAGTACGGATAGATCTTGGTTTCTATGAGCTAACATAAACAAGGCTGGCTCCGTACTCACAGATGGATAGGTCTGGGTATTGAGATTTCAGACCCGCTGCTCCACAAAGTTGCATGGGCGCGAGCGACTGCGACGTATCCATCGAGTATGGGTAGACTTGTTTCCATGTCATTGCAAAGCGCCACCCAAAAGAATTTCCCCAGACCGCACAGGGTCTTGGGGTCATGGCATCTTCAATTACGCGCTGTCCTATGTCAAGCGAAGGTAATCTAGTTGCGACTGAAACGACAGAGCGCCACTCGTCATCGGTTGGACCCCAACTTGTCATAGTGGTTGGAGTGAGCGAAATAGTACCGTTTGCATGGCGATCAAGATGTATCGAAAAGGGTCGAGGAGATTTGATCGGTAATTCGGTTGTACGGGTGCGAGACCCCACAGATGACCCTGGCCAAAAGGATAAAGATTCGTTGCCACTACCTGCCAGCCGGACATGACGCTCCAGTGGGTACTCGTCCATGGCCGTTGCACCCCTGGACACGGTGACATCTTGGGCTAGTTGGTAGGTTTCTACCATTGAGACTGGGCGCAGCTCGGTGCTCGCTCTCCAAGAATTAACGCGACGCTCCAGCTCACTTTCCGAGAGTTGAGGGACGGCTGACTGGACTTGGAGGAGCGGCGACGAAACAAATGTTCCGTGGGTTGGAGAGGAACCGAGACGGTCGAGAGAGAGCTTCTTGGGTAGATGGCGGAGCGTGTCCGGTCGCGAGTTGGTAGCGAAGGTGTGTGAGCCTAAAGCATTCCAGCGATCCCCGACTGGTTGTTCATTTATGTTTATGGTCTGACTCTCCCCCCGCCAATGGGCTGGTAACGACTCCCGAGAGGTTGCGCATGGAGGAAGTACTGGCTCTGTGCCATGCAGAGGTCGTGATACCCAGGCGTCGAACCATCGCGCATTGTTCAAGTCGATGTCGAATTCGATACTACCACCTATGGGGAGCTGCTGGCAGCAGGACGGCGAGCGACTGTCGAACAAGTGGCCAAAGAGATACTGCCAAGAGTCCTCGGAGATACGAGGTGTCATTGCTATGCCATCCTTGTTAATGTGAAGGTAGAGGCAAAGACCGACGGTGCTTGGAAAGTTATATTCGCGGGCGATGGCGGCCAGTTGTCCAAGCACCTAAGGGAAGCTGTTAGATCTGGAAGTTGGACGACATGGGACATAGATGCTTACCGACGGAAACAGCGGCATTAGGATACCATGAGACAGTCTATGTCGGGGTCCGACTGAGAGAACGCCTCCGAGCTGCCTCTGATCGAGCGGGAGGTCGGGAGGCGGGATGACCACGACGAGGTTCCTGGGGTTGCGAGAGTAGCTGCGATCGCGGGGGTCTCTAGCTCCCAGGTTTTGATAGGGAAGTGTGGACGTTCTGCGAGGCAGATATCTAGCACGCCCTTGGTGCGCAAGCGAAGTCATGCCAATGTCTACGTGAGTGTCTGAAGGTCGGAAGGAGATGAACGGGTGTGCAGACATTCCGCGACGGTGGCCTCTGGGATGCTTGCGAGCGCAGGGTTGGACATCGCGGTGTATATACAGAGGCTATTCCGAATCACCAGGACGACGAATGATGCAGATGAGAGAGTACCCACCCGCGCTGTCAGCGACTTCCACGATGGAGGCAAAGCTCGCCCATCTCGCCACCCTTGCACAAAAGGACAAGACGCCCGCCTACCTCGCCCTCCTCGCCGAGACTCTCTCTCGCACGGACACCGCCTCCCTCCCCGCAGATCTCCATCTCCTTATCGACGCCGTCGCCAACCCGGACACCGTTGGCCTCGTCATCGGCAGGCAGGTCATCTCAGAGCTCGTCAGGAGCATCGGCGCAGGGGTCATCACGAACCACGACACACGCAAGCGCATCGTCAAAGACGCGCTCGCAACCCTCCAGCCGCGAATCGCCAGCTACGAGGAGCAGGTGTGGCAGCACGCAGATCGCGTCCAATCCACTGACGCGCTACCAGATCAACTCTCTCAGATTCCAGCTCGCCGATCTCCTCGAAGTAGAGGAAGAATGGACCGAGGCCGCTCGAGTCCTCATGGGCGTTTCCCTCGACTCTGGCTCGCGGTGCGCACAACGCCTCCGGTATCGCTCCATCGCAGGCTGATAAACCTGCTCCTTCTAGTTCACTGCCTGACGAGGAAAAGTTCCGCGTCTACGTCCGCATCGTTCGCCTCCTCTTGGAAGACGAAGATTCAGTACAAGCAGAAACATACTACAACCGTGCAGCTTCCCTATCCAACTCCACTGCAGACAAAGAGATCCAACTTCAGTTTAAACTATGTCAGGCGAGAATCAGTGACTACGCTCGCAAATTCCTCGAAGCTGCAATGCGGTACCACGAACTCTCCTGGGTAGCAGAGATCGACGAAGAAGAGCGTAAAGTGATTTTGTAGGCCACTCAATACCTGCCGACAGCGAGATAAGCTAAACAGAAACCTAGATCACACGCCGTGACGTGTGCCGTTCTTGCGCCCGCAGGTCCTAATCGTTCCCGCGTCCTCGCCTCCCTCTACCGGGACGAACGATCTTCGGAACTTCCGACATACAACATTCTCTCTAAGATGTTCCTCGATCATATCCTCCGCCCAGCAGAAGTCAAGAGCTTCGAAGACTCTCTTCGGCCACATCAGCTCGCCAAGATCTCTATGTCCAGCAACGATAGACTGGTTTCGGCCGTCGACGAGGACGATTCATCCGAACCGTCGACCAGCACGCGCAAGGGGCCCTCGACCGTTCTTGATCGCGCCGTCATGGAGCACAACCTTTTAGCCAGCTCCAAAATATACAACAATATCTCGTTCCGCGGGCTAGGCGCGTTACTCGACCTGGCTCCCAGCGCTGCTGAGACCATGGCCCGAAAGATGATCGAACAAGGTCGATTAAAAGGTTCTATTGATCAGGTGGATAAGCTTATTTGGTTCGAGGGCGGCAGAGAAGAAGACGATGCCCAAGGCAAGGCAGGTGGGTTGGGTGACGTCGAACAAACCAACGAAGCTACAGGGTCACCTTTTACCAAATGTTGGGACATGCAAATACGAACTACCGCCGCAAACGTACCACCTCCACATCTTTTCCCTCTCCACGTTGATGCTGACCTCGCTACAGGTCGAGTCAATCGTGCAACATCTTGCAATTCAGGGCCTCATTCGGGCACCAGCATGAATGCTATCGTCTCGCTCGGTGATACATGCATTCCAAGGCACCAAGCATTGTATTAGACAGGATGTGGTTGCATACTACCTTCCAATTTACGTCGTTTCTTGGCGCGCTCTCGTTTAGTCTCCAACTCGTGCCACTCTCCCTCAAGCGACGACAGACTAGGGTGGATGTCAGCAACTGTGAGCAATTGAATCAAACAATACTTACCCGACCGGAAGCTCAGACGGTGGCAACTCATCCTTGAAATAGGGTGCTTCAAGCGCCTGCGCTGCGCTGACCCGTTTTGCAGGATCATACATCAACAACTGTTCCGCTAGGTCAAGAGCCGCAGGGGATAGCCACCTAGGATGGTGTAAGCTTCGAACGACCAAAGTACACGAAGCTTACTTCTGAAAAAGATCCCTAAAGTGGTCTTGCAAAACTTCCTTTGGTTTCACTAATTCATACCAAGGCAGCTCAGTGATGCCCAGCCATCGCTCGGGAGTAGGCGTGCCAAAGATACGGTAGATGACATCAAGTTGGTGTATCTCATCGTTCCCCTGGAATATCGGCTTCTTGGTAAACAGCTCGAGCATAATGCAACTGCAAGGGTCCAGTGAGTAAGAACTCAGACTCTGGCGAGCAATGAAAGCTTACCCAGCGCTCCACATATCCACTTCCGGCCCATATACCGTCGCACCAAAGAGAAGTTCGGGCGGCCGGTACCAAAGGGTAATTACCCGGTTGGTATAATCTATACGTCGCCGCTTTTGATAGAACCGAGCAAGCCCAAAGTCGGCGAGCTTGAGTTCTCCCCTGTTGTTGATTAGGATATTTGACCCTTTCACGTCCCTATGGATCACACCCTTATGGTGCAAGTATGCGAGGCCGGCGAGCATCTGGTTGCAAAGAGACTTTAAATTTGCCTCAGAGAATGAGAATTGCGTCTGAGAAAGGACGCCCGTCAGATCGTGGTCCATGTACTCGAACACCATGAACACCGAGCCTGCATACACGTGAGCGAGGTGTACCGTAATCGTCAATAAATGACATTACCGTTCGACACCATCATTTCATAGAGGCGCACTATATTCTGATGCTTCAGCGACTGGAGAAGCTTTATCTCCCGCATGGCAGTGACAGGAAAGCCCTCTCTCTCTGCTTCCATTCGTATCCTTTTCAGCGCAACGTGGACATTGGTGATCGTGTTTCGTGCTTTGTAAACCTTCCCAAACGTTCCCTCGCCGACCTGGCTCACGATCGCATACAGTTCCTTTCGAGAAGTTATACTCGGCGACGACGCTCGCGTAACCGCATCAACCTCATGCTCCGACAGACGGGGTTGTAGCACAGGGGTAACAAGGTCACCGTTGGCCTTCGGAGACACTGGCACTTTCGGGATATCATTGACGGTCGGTGAGAGTGGTGCACACATTTCAGGGGCAACCTCGACCGACACCGAGATGGCTTCTTGCTGCAGTAGAAATACAGGCTGGGAATGGAGTTTTCCAGTAGCCTGCTGGGAACATTCATCCTGGTCAGTTCCCATGTCTTCATGCACGCGCTTGGTTGGGACCTCCGGCCGTGCAGGAAGCCGATAGTGTTGAACTGTACCCCCATGATGTTCTTGATCCTCGCGCGGGAAGAACATCTTCACAGATGAACTAGTAGCCCCGATGGGTTTGAACCCTGCAGGTTTCACAAATCTTGCTTTAGTGGGAGATTCTGGATCACGTCGTTGCTGCGTCGTTGATGGCGTTAGAACTAACTCTTGGGGTCGGGAATCTGAAGACGAAGGTATAACGGGAGGAGGCATACGCTCGGCAGATCGACGTCCTGAATCAGGGGAAGGGGAACGCGCAGTCTGCCTAAACGTGAATTCAAAACCTGACCCCAGCCGTCAAAAGAACATACAGTGTGGGTCCCATTAGCCTTATCATGGCTTGCCGATTCGGATTCTCGGTCGAGAAAATTGGGTCGTTGTTGAAGAGTGGTCTTGGATATAGAAAGGGAAATATCTCTGATGGACGTTGCTGGCGGAAGTCGGTGTTTCGCCCTTGGCCGGTCCCCAGGACTTCGACTTGAGCTCCGGCTCCGACTCCAGCTTCCCGAAGACACAGAGGAGAGGCTCCTCCCACGCGGAGGCCCTCGAGAGACGTAGCTTCGATGAGATGAAGCTGGAGACCTTGACCTATTCGCTCTACCCGGCGGAGTACGGCTGCGAGGTCGTACGGGGCTAGAAAGACGAGCACCTCGGTGGGGTGAGAAAGACTGCGACCGCGACCGACCCCTCGATGAATGTCGAGTATAGGCAGAGTCGGGAGTCCTTGAGCGCGATCGGGAAGGAGAAGAGATTCGCTTGACCGGGGTACGGACTGGCTTGGGGGGTAGAGGATGAAACTCTCTTCTTTGCCAGCTGAAAGAAGCTCAGAACAGTATAAAAGGCAAGAAATAGTGGTGCGTACTTGTTCAGAGTGTCGTTATCGTTGCGCCGGTCGCGATCCCATCGCCGGTCATGTTCTCGGTCCCTGTCGCCCCGCTGGCGCGGTCGGTTCTGGTTATTCTTCTTTCCTTTCATTTTTCCTGGTCCACCACGGCCTCGTTGGTTGCGGTAGCCTGAATCTCCCCGAGAATGCCAACCGGGTCCAGGCTCCCAAGTCCGATCCGCATCATCATGGTTGTCCGGAGGTCTTCGGTTCTGGTGTCGGTCGCGTTTCCGTGTTTCCCAACCATTGTCACTTTGCCATCGACGATTTCCCTGGGAACGGGACTCCCTGTTCTGGTCATTGTCCCAGCCTTTACTTCGATCCTCCTCCAGATCTCCTCTTCGCCAATCCGAAGACGGGGAGCCCCACTGAGGACCATCATCGTGGTTGTCCAAGGAGCCCCAACCCTGCGAGTCGTTGCGGTGCGCTGCTGAGTAACCCTGAACGAAATTCCTCGACGTCCGGTCCCTACCACCACTTTGAAAGTCGTTTTCGTGATAAAATCGAGACTTCCGATGATCACCATCCTTTGGTTCGGCAACATCATAGCTATCTCTGCCACTCCGATAGTGACCGTCAGAGGCGTGCGGGTGAAATTGGTCTTGTGAGTCAGCATGGGATGAAGGACCGTCTCTGCTCATGTAGGTTGGAGTCGACTTAGATGACGACGGGAAGTATGTGTCCGTGTGTTGCTGGTGTGACTGAGGTCGTGAACGCCCGAAAGCGTCCGTCTGTGCATCATCGGCGCGTGAGCCCACCATTTGAGCCAAAGCGGTGTCGTCGTCGTTGCTGACATTTTTGCCACGCTTACGCTTGGATCTGTTTTGAGAGGAGTGCATAAGCAAGTAAATGAGCTGTACTTGGCTTCGAGTCGGTGAGGAAGCGTGTGGAACGAAGAGAGAGGTAAAAAAAAGTGGTTGGGCAAGCCAAAAAGGGTCCCCCTTGTGGTCGAGGAGAGAGATGTGCACTCGGGCGGCAAATAGCAAACAAACGGTCAAATCACAGACACTTTCGGTGAGAGAACGACTGAGAGCGACAGACGCAGGTGAGAAAGGGCAGGAAATGCGCGAGATGGTCAGCAACGCCCTTGGTTTTAGAGAACCAGGAAACACAACAGGACTTACATAACTGACGACGAGTCAGGTTGAGAGACTTGCAAGCATACCAGCACTCAGATTCAACCTTTCAAACGGCCAGGAGCAGCGCTAGCTTGGTCTTGGTTGTGTGCCGCAGTGTGGGGGCCAGCGACCTTTCACGTGGTGGCGGGTGTCAAAGAGTGGACAAACGCGAAAACACTGCACTCGCATCCCTCACAACCACATCAACCCCGGTCCTGGCAAGACCCAGCCCGCAGACATGAACTAACTGTGTCAAATGGTGGTGGTCGGTTGACCGAGGAAGTGTGAGCCCGCAACATTTATTCCCAGCTGCCAACGTGACGGGCCTGATGGTGAGCGCGATCAGTAAGTCGTGGCGTAACATACGCGGGCCGCGAGGTCTTTGCCCTGCTACTACTGTACATACACAAGACAACCACTACACCATTACCCTGCCCCCAGCTTCATTGGCTTATACATTGTGCGAGTCGATCCTCTGAATCGGCCGCGGTCCCGTCTTCAGCACTGCGCAGTATTTCCATCGCACGCTCTTGATGGTGCATCAGAAGACGAGCAAATTGTAGGTTGGCAGATTGGTTAAAGCCTCCTCTCGATGCACGAACGTTCCGCTTGATGATCGACGTGGCATTTCGGAACTTGGAATGCGCCGCCAGCCCACGAGCAGGGGCAAACAACTGCGGTACAATTTCAACAGGATAGTCTCGCAGATCTGCAAAGAGATCACCTTAATCGTTGTATCGATGCCACTGACAGCTACGAGGGGAAGAGTAGGGTGTCCTTCGATGACATTTACTATGCTGCCATCTCCTTCCAAAACGTCGATTACTTTGCCAGACGATTTCTTCCATATGAAAAAGTTGCCATCATCCGAGCCAGAGGCGACATATTCGTCGTAAGGACCCAAATAGTTTACTGTAGATGAATGGACCACCAATCACCCGTTATACCGTCGTAGATCACTAAAGCACTCACCATCCTTGACCGTCTCGACGTTGCAGTGGCCAGAGAAACGCATGCGCGGGTAGATCACGGAGGCATCAGGATGTATATCAGTGGCCGACTCTTCCCTCCCGTCGTCATCGCTCTCGGGCTCGTCTGCCAGCATGTCGTCGTCATCCTCACTGTCAGCCGTTGAATCATCGACATTCATTCCCAGCTCTGCGTCTTCCTCGTGCGCTTCTTCGCCGTCTCTGCTGTCGTCGTGTATCTTCGAAGGGAATGAGGTCACACCCATTCCTGAATTTGGCGGCAGAATGCACGACTTTCTGTCTGTTGGATTTGTACCTGGTTCATCTCGCGTGGAATACAGGTACACTGCATCTGAATTGAACGCTAGAGAAAGTTTGTCACGACGAGAGCAAGTCGATCATGGAAAGCGCTTACACAAAAGAAGCTATCGAGGTGAGTCGTCAGCATAGACTAGAATCGATGTTTGTTCCCCACTCTCGAGAAACTTACTTCATGTCCATTCCAAGCCGACATTCGTGCGCCAGTGATATGTTCGTATCCTTTGGCCTCTCCTGGTGATCGAGAAAGCCGAGAAAAACGTCGAACACATGTTGTCACATCATCAACCGTAACCGCCAACGGCGGAATTCCCCATTCCTCTTGCAAGTAGCGACCTATGTGACGTCGATCAAAGAGGTGAGCCTAGAAAACAAGTACTTTGAGGGCTTTCATTTTGCGGCGCAGTTCCAACACTCACGAAAGGTGATTCACCACCTACCACAAACTGGTAAGGGGTTAGTGGGGAGAGTGCAATTGTAGAAAGTTCATGTGGAACTCTAACCAGGGGTGCAGGGCAAACACCCCTTCCACATGAGTGCTGCGTTCGAAGGTCATGTTGGCGGACTTGCCCATCCTGGCATAGGAACATGACTTAGTGAGTGGGTGAAATCGGGTGGACACAGGTACCGACTTCGGCTACCGTCAGGAATAGATCGGGACTATCTTCTGTGATGACGCGTTTGGTCCTCTTGGTATGACAGCGCAGAGTACGGATACATGCTTGTCGGGTGGAGTAACTCATTTCATTGCCTGAGGGAGAACGCCCAACTGACTCGCCAACATCAAACACGCGGACTTGTTTATCACCTGCCACAGTTGCGCTGCGAAATGGATGAGCATTGAGTACTTCATGTATAAAGAATAGATTGATCACATTCGTGTGGATGAGGGTAGCATATGCGCGTTGAATACATTCGCGCTGTGGCCCGTGTTTATCACGGTTTGACAAGCGAAAGGGTATTCATTCTGAGTATCTGACGAAGGATCCATTCGCCACACGCGCAGCCTGGTGGAGGAGACACCATAAACAAGTAGACAATCATCATGAGATCCAGAGACTAACTGTTGATCATCCCCACTGCTGAGAAGAAGCTCTCCGTTCTGTGCCCAGCTCAGGGCGTTTACGCATCTTTTTTATGGGGGGGAGGGGGCAAGGTCATTGAAAGTCTGGATGGAGCAACGACTTGCATGCTCACCCAGTGTGCCCATAAACATCGCTACCTAGGACGTTCACTCTATCGAGACGTCGGGCCCACACATTGCTGGTCATTTGTCGCCTCCAGAGCTGTGATCTCGCTGTGGACGGGAGTATTTCATGGGAAGGACTGGGCGAAGCTGACTGATGCAAGGACAAAGGAAGTTCGTCTGCGTCCATCGTCAACTCTGCTCAGAGTTATTAGGATCGAGGCTATCCAGGCGTGCCCCGTGGACGAAGGAAGACACTATCTAATCATTCCCACATTTGCTAAATGTGTAACACAGCAAGTCAAGACGTCGAACCTGTACATATTTGAACGTGGGCGGACCAACAGTGTGATAGCCAACAAATAGAAACGAACATAGTGGTAACAGTACTTGTCACCAGAACCACGCTCCACTAGATCAAGCACGTCAACAGATACGAGATCTATACAGTAAAAAGTGGGTGGTGATGTGCAGTGCAACTCTCATGCAGCAGTGGCGAAACCAACAGCGTTCCTTCCCAGGTCGTACACAGTGAAGTAGCGCCTGAGGAAGACATCACCTGAAAGAATATCAGAATTCATTTTCATGCAATCGATTCTGATTTTTACCAATGACCCAGAGAGCGCCGCCTGGCAGGTTGATATCCAAGCCAGTGAAAGAAGAGATACATATCCCTTGGATATTGAGGACATAGTCACTACCCTTCAGGGGGTATGGCTTGCCATCGAAATAGAACGTCAACTCCGGTAGCGAAGGAACTTTGGAACAGTCGATCATGTATTGGCCGTTCCAAGAGCGCTTGGCACCAATCAGTGTGTTCAACATCTCCGCCACATCAGTAGGAAGAGCAATCAAGGATGTACCTAAGAGGTTGAGCATTGTCACCAAAGTAAGACGACGCTGAACTTACCCGTGTCAATAGCGGCACCAGTGTTCTCGAGTTTAAGGAATTCGCCCCCAAATGCCACCTTTTCAAGGTCCACCTCCCAGTATGCCTTGCGACGAACAGGAGCATAAGTGATCGTGCCAGTGTAGCAGGAAGGGTCGATTCCACCAAATACGGCGACACCACCATCCTCCTCTGAAGAACCGAGGCGGAAAGAGAATACGGGTTCGTCGAGAAGACCCTGGGCGATCATGTTGTAGAACGGCGGGACTATACCATTCACGGAAATGGTGTCGTATCCAAGACCAAGAATACCGTCAAACCTCGAAAGGGGTCAGTCGAAGTCACGTGAAAAGGGACAACATGCTTACCTGCCAAAGGCAAACGCGAGTCCGGGCTCCTTGGTAGCCTCGGCGAAATCTTGGTGACGAACAACAAGGTCACCAATGACGAGTGTGTCCTGTGAGACATATCCCTCCATCGAGCCAGAACCATACTGAATGGCAAAATCGGAGCCATTGGCCTTGTACGAGGACGACGCGCCTGCGTCATACTTTGCATGGAGGAAGCACGCAATAGATATGCAATTGGCACTAGGTACCCAGAGGTTGCTGGAGCTACACACGGAGATTGTCATAGGCTTGAGCAGGAATGCGGAGAATCTGCGTACCCAGTGTCAAGGATAACCTTGAATGATTGGGGGGGTGTACCGAGGGAGATCTCGGTATAATACTGAGCGTTCAGAAAGTCTGGAAGGAAACACGTGAGTATGGCACGGGGCAAGGCGAAAAAGGGAGAGTCGCGTACTCGAGAGAGGAACGTCATGACCACTGTTGAGGAGGTCGTCCTGCGTCCAGAAAAGGTCGTCACCCTCGGGAGTGGGCCCCACCTTACGGCCAGCACCGCCAGCACCGAGGAGGGGGAGTTGTTGGTAGGGGAGCTGAGCGCCGTACTTGTCTGCGAGATAGGCGGTCTCGGCGAGATGGCCTGGAGAAGGAGAAGGAAGCTTCTGAAGCTTGAGCCTGTGGACGCCAGCGGAGGCGAAGGGGAGGAGGAAGAGTGTCGTCGCAAACGCAGAGAGGAACATGGCGGCAAGCAGAGGAACAACTGCGGCACAGCCGTCCTTTAACCGCCACAACGAGCAATAATCCGGGAAACCCCGGATTTGCTTGGGGTCAGTCTGAATAGTCGCTGCCGTCGCTGACGACGCTGACGATGGCTGCGTGCAGCGTGCCAGACAGCGAGGACGTGTCTCTCTCCACCATCGAATGTCTCATCCTCGCCCAGGCCGTCTACGAGCATGGCGCAGACGCCTGGCAGTCCGTGTCCACGGTGCTCTCAAAACACCCCGCGCTCGACCGTCCAGGGTCCTTTTTCTCCCCTGAAGTCTGTTCTGTTCATAGCCAAATGTATAGTCTCCTCAGTGTACTATCTAGTCCTGTCACCAAATCTACGTCCGTCTCATGAGCGAAGCAGCGCTCGAATGGTGAGAAGCTTCTCCTATGCTCTGTCTTTGCTCATCCAGCCGCCAGTTCGGAAGCAAACGACCTGCCCCATGGTATGGTTCCTCGTCTTCACGCTCAGCATGCTAAGTGACTCTTCTGTCAGCTCCAATCAACTTGTTCCTTGCGCAGCGCCACTACACTGCGCGTCTTATTCATTTACGCGACTTGATCGCCGCGGAGGAGGCTAGGTTCAAGCAAGTCGCCATTCTCCATCGTCTCACAGCGACGCCCATTCATTCGTTCACCGTGAATCAGACGCATCGTCACAGAAATCGACGAATTACGCAGCGGCGCTTGGGACGACAAAATCAAGACTGACCTCGCTAGCAATGGTAACGCGATTCCAGGTGACGTGGCGGACGCTCAGCTGCCCGTGGAACCCATATCGGTAAGCCTCCAGCGTGGTGTAGACACCCAGTTCACGCTCAGACACCCTCTTTTCCTCAGGAATCACCGCAACAGAGTACGCCTGTTGATCTCCTCCGCACCGACGATCAAGGGGCCGTACAAGCGACTTCTGAGGGAGATGATACTGAAGTTCACCTCGTTGATGATGCCACGAAGCAGCATCCTGTTGACGAGCCGTCTACTGCACCTGTCAACGACCAGATCGCGACAGCTATTTCTCTTACCGAAGATGTCGTACCTGAACCTACACCCATGGATAATATTGAGATCGCACCCGAGGAACTTACGACGGCAGAGACTTCAGAAACAGGCAAACCGGAACATGAAACATCCCAGATGGACGTCGATGAATCTGTCGTTCCTCAAGACCCCAACAAAGTCGACGAACAGTCACAGCAGCGGGAAGGCATGCGTCCTTCCTCATAATTCTTGGACCTCTATTAATATCATCACACTCAAGGTAAACGCAAGATGACAGACTCGGACAACGTCGAAGAAAGCTTCCGAGAAAAGAAGAGACCCCGAGAAGAATCAACATCAGCAGACATCGATGAGCAACGTATGCGACGCCAACCTTGTCACAACGCATTCGCTCATGTTTTTGCAGCTTCCCGCAAACAAAGCACAGCGTCTGGCGAACTCCCCTCCCACCACCAAACGCCACCATCTGTCCCAAATAAACGTTTCCAAACCGTAATTGGAATGCTTCACAGTCAGATCTCACAACATCGCAACGGCAATATATTTCACAACCCTATTAAGAACTCTGAAGCACCAGACTATCACGACATCATCAAGCGGCCAATGGACCTCAAGACCATCAAGGCGAGGGTCAAGGATGGTGTCATCTCAAATTCGCTCGAGTTCCAAAGGGACGTTTATCTCATGTTTGCGAACGCTATGATGTACAACCGTCCGTCGAGTGATATATACCGCATGGCCGAGGAGGTGAGCGTGTGGTCCTTGGCAATGCTCTTTTCCTTTGACCCAAATCATCGTGCAGATGATGGCTGAGAGCGAAGTGCATATAAACACGTTTCGCCAAACAGAAGGATTTATACGCAGCACTCGTTCCTGAGTCACGTTCGTCTCCTGGTGGTGCAACATCCTGCTCGGTATATAGTGTCTCTACTTATTGTGAAGTAACACGGAGGTTAAAATTACAGTAAAAACTAGAGCGGTGCAAATATGAAAGCTTCAGAACCAAGGATGGTAGATCTCCGACATCCTCATGAGTTGAATTGGATTCGTGGCGGTAGATATGAGATTAGTGACCGTCTGTACGACTGGCACCGTTGGTGGTGTCGACACGAGACCAATCTGCTGTTGATCAGCCTTTGCCAAGCTTGCAAGTTCGACGTCTCTCACCTGATCGCGCTCAAGTTTGCATGCCATTACTTCAGCACGCTTCACGACGCCCTCAATATTGTTCGCACAGTTGGTGCGGAAGGAGATGTCAAACGTCCATGGCTGGCCCCTCCCGTGCAACCATGTCATCACTTCGTCGCGAGCGAACAGGCAAAGTTGTTGCTCCAAACCAAACTGAATCTGCTGGTCAACGATTATTGAGACGTAGGGGTCAAAGCATACACTTACGTCGGGTTCCGTGAGGCAGCGAGCGATAACCATGATGCCAGATGTGAGGGTACCTTCGGTAAAGAGTGGCCCGAGGAATCTTTGCATATTTGGAGTGAACCGGAAGGGAACAGCATCGTTTGATGCAAAGACGGGTGCTTGTCCAGACACACCAGGGAGAAGTTCGCTCATAGCGATTCTACCAGTTGAACGAGACAGGTGGAATCGGGATGGTGACCTGCTTGTAAGGCAAAAAACGTATGTCATGAAGCTCGTAGCAGCAATCTGCAGTGCAAACTGTTTGCGCATTTTCCAGAGGTCCGCGGGGCCACCCATGACATTGAGCATATACTAGAGGGGGTCTAAATCAGAATTGAGAAAGTGGCGATTCAACAAGCCACGAACCCTGGTGAGCACGTCGTCTGGAACGAGTTTCGCCACAACTTCGTCCATGATATCCTTCCGGAAAGTGAAGTATTCTGCCTTGCCAGGCTGAAAAGAGTAAGGAACTCAGAGAAACACGGCGTCAATAGATACACACAGCTCTTTGGTTCACTTGCTTGAAGTCTAAAAGGACGCTCTTGACCTTCTCTCCGGAAACGAGAATGGGATCCTCGCGTGTAATGCCGGTCTCTTCGCAGTGGCGATCGTAAATGTCACCCAGTGTTACGTAAGACGAGTCGTTCTGAAGCAAGCGAAGGTTGGGGCTGCACGATATGGCCGCTGGTATATGGAAACTGAGGTTGCGCTTACGCGACTCTTTCTTTTGCGCAAGTGCCCTATCAAAGATGTTTCTTGGAGGTACTCCGATAGGATGATGCATCAAACATACCCGTTGAATATGCGGAACACCTGCATCACCCGCTCCTCTCGACGACAATGACGCCCAGACGGAAGCTGTACTGAGAACGACGTTCTCGAGTGGTCACTACCGTGGATAGTGAATCTCTTCCAGCAATAGCCATGGGATCGACAGTTTTCGAATTTGGGACCAAATCTCTGAATGTGAACGAAGTTCTGATTGCTGTCCTTGTCCTGAACGGGCGACTGAACACTGCCTGGAACCTGAAGTATGTAAACCGCTCACCTCTGTGTATTGTCCAGGAACTTCAATGTCGTCAAATTTGCCATATTGAAATTCGGTTAAGTAGTGACTCAGAAGATCCAGAGATTGAATGCGAGGTCTCGAATCAAGATATTTCTCTTGTCGGTCTCGCCAACGCTGAAGTCGACGGATATACTCATAATGTGTTGGCTTGCTCTTCAAGAAATCTTCTTCGTATTCCTTCTGCTCGTGTGCACACGTCAGGGAGGACAAGATTTAATCTTGGAATGACATACCCGTGCAGGACCGGACAAGTTGGCCGCCATCTTTGTCAAGTTATTGATCGTGTGGGGTGCGAGCTGACCATCATCCTCGGGAGTGTTCGTGCGCAACACGTAATTCTAGATAGGATGAGAACAAGACAAAAGAGCAATGCAAGAAGTCCCGTACTTGAATGGCATCCTGTAGGAGCATGCTTATCAATCGATAAATTTCTTCCTCGGGTGGCGCCTTGAACCTTTGAAGTATCTGATCGACCATAGTCTCCATACTTAGTATAAGGAGCGGAAAAGCAGTCTTCAGTATTTGTACGACTTCATCGACGTGCTCCCACCCTTGACGGACAGTATAAGCAGGTTGTACCTCAGTGGCTGGATGCTGGCCAGGTAACGATGGTACTGCGTTGGAGCCTGAAGCATCCCCATGGGAAGACAGCTGTTGGTTCCCATTGACCTCGACAATGGCACCTTCCCGTTTAGCGATCTCTCCAGCGACTTCAACAGTCGCGTCCTGCATGGGTAGGTCGTTGTCACGTTTTATCCCATTAGCTGCGACCGCCTGGTTTGCCTGCATGACACGAGCGGCTGCAGCTGCGGCCGCTTGCTTCTTGACGAAAGCCATATCCTCCTTGGTTGTTCGCAGAGGGAAAAATAGTGCCTGTACAAGAATTGGTGGCAGAAATGCTGAGACATAGGCAATACTCGCCTGAGGGAATAGCTTGGCCAGGTTGAGGAGGATGTAGCGTGCCTGTTTTACTTCCCGCTGATTGATAGACAGACAGAGTTGAGGAATCAGTGATATCCAATACCAGAACGCTGCCTCTCCTTTATACGTGTCGAATGCGCGAGAGATCGTGAAATTTCCGTCGTCCACACTGAGAAGCCAAAGAACACGGGTGAGTAGTGGTCGACTCTTGCCATTCTTGTACTGTCCCGCAGCTTGGAGGTAACAGCTAACAGCATTAGCAGCATACGTCATGTCGGTGGGAACCTCTTTGAACATCCGGTCGTTATAACGGCCCCACTCTGCCCATGCCTTGGCTTGTGACATATCCAATTGTACAGCTTGCCCGAATGCCTGGTTCGCATCCTCGGAGCGTCCACTCCTTGCATGGAACATTCCTTTCAGTGTAAAGAACTCCGACTTCTGTGCATTGGAGAAGTACATCAGATTGGTGTTATTAATCACCTCTAGACCGGCGTTTAGGTCATTTGGTCTCTGGTAGTGGCAACGCGCTTGCTCTCGGAGTTTCAGGAAGGCTTCAGATATTTCAATGTTGGGGAGCGTATATATCTTGTTCAAGGAACTGAAACACACGTCTAGCAAGTCGTGCTTCCGGGCCACATGAGCAAAACGATTAATAATCCAGGCGGTTTCATGATGGCCTCGATAGCCAGCACTATTGGCATTGGTAGAGGCAGAATTGCCGTTCTGGTTGCTATTGGGGATGAGAGGAGCGTAAGCCTGATTGATCGCGTTAAAGACATTCTGTCGCCATGCTACTAAGTCGCTCCAGATACTTATGTCATCGTGAAGGTTAGGTAGTCGCTCTCTCCACGCTTGAAGGACCATCTTCAGGTCAGACGACTTCTTTTCCAGGTTCTGAACAGTCGTAGTTGAGAGAGAACCGAAAATTTGAACGGCTTCTTGAAGCTCCACGAACTGCTGGAAGTGCTGCAGCAAGGGAACGTGAGCCACCGAAAGTTGAGGAGGGAGTCCAACCCATTTGCGAAGGGAGAGTTGCATCGCGTCTTCGAGAATCTTGGTGAACTCAGTGTTTTTGTCCAAGGCAGCTGGAAGCTTCAACAGGGCAATGAACGCCTCAAAGACTCGTCTGCGGGGAGTAGCAATATCGGGGAGTTGACTGATCTGCTCTTCCAGAGTTTCCCGTTCCTCTGTCCAATCCTTGATCCTCCAGGCACTTTCGAGCATAAGTTCCTGATTGCCCTCGCTCTTGGCCAACTCATGGAGCGTATCCCACTGCTGGAGCTTCTCGACTGCAAGCATCCAGTGGTCCTCCCAAAGGAAGTATTCTGTTTCAGCAAAAGCAATCGCACCCGTCTTTGACCTAGTTTGAGCAAGCTCGTATGTGCGTTGTGCCTGATCCCACATCCCGTGCTGCTCATATGCAAGGCCGATGTTCGTCTCGATGTGAAGACAGCGACGACGCCAGGATCCATAGAACATATCTTCCTCCGCCAACTCAGCGTAGAGATCGGCCAACGAATCAAAGACAGTATCACGTAGACTGGCGTCGTCGTCCCGCACGCAGTCGAGCGAGTGTTCTAGAATTTCCAGGCCAACATGCCATGCGCCATAGGTTTTGCATAGGAACTTCACCAGATGAGGCGGTAAGATCATGGGAGGGTTACAAGCGAGGATGCCACTGAGCAATGTTTGGATCACGTTCGGACGCATCTCCGCCTGCTTGATGTGGTAGTCCTTGCTCAAGAGGTTGATCATGTGAAGTGTCATGTCGCCCTGCTCTCTCCTGGAAAGGCACTTCCATGCAGCCGAGAATGCGGAAATCCATATGTCGTGAGCGGAAAGGGGATCGAGAAATGCGAGACGCTGCATTGGGCGCACAACTGATATAGTTTTGTGGCGAGTCGTAAGATATCCAGCAATTGGCTCGAGGGTGAATTTTCGCTCTGGAATGAGGGGTATTTCTGCATCTACAGAGCCAAGAAGAAGGTGTAGGGCGACGGCGATCCAGTTATGATCGGCAAGGGGCTCCCAGTTCTGAACTGCAAGGAGGTAGACGAGGCGACTCGAGGGAGAGCGGGGAATGCTGTTGTCCAGTAAATCCATGAAACGTTCTCTAAGGTTTACATCTCGTGCGCGACTCCCAAGCAAGAAGCATTGCTCTAGTCGGGATGTCAGGTCACTTCTCCGCAAGGATGGTGCAGTATAGATGTCATAGATCAGCTCCAAATAGTCGTGAAAGAGTGGTTCGCCACGGGACTCAAAACCTGCCATTTTTTGCAGGACATTCAGTTTATCTTTCATCGTAGGGTAAGCTTCATTTTTGGCTAAAGCCCACTCCCGCATAACATCAAGCATGTACCGGCAGAGCGGTTGACTCTTCGACTTCTCCGCAAGTGCTGTGAATGCACCTAAAAAGGCCTTGCGCTGTTCACCAAGGTACGATATAGTAGCTTTGCATATTTCGATGATGGACGTAATGAGCCGAACACCGTTTTCAAAGCCGTTGGAATTTGGCGCCGAGTTAACGTGGTCTTTGGCAAGCTTGGTGAAGAGTCGCAAAAGGGATGCGGAGAAAGGTTGTACACGCTCAGAGGAGATCTGCACGACCGATTTCAGCATAAGGAGAGTACCACGAAGCGCGCTCGTATTAGCTAGACCGTCTTCAATTGCAGAATATACGAAGCTGTGAAATTCGGACATCTCGCCTTGCTTTTCATCCTTGTCTGGGAGAGGGAAGAGACGTAGTAAGTGTTCAAATATAGGATGTAGAGCATCATGGAGTCCTTGTTCATCTGTTACCAAGCCTTTGCGCACGAGGGATTGTAAGATGGTGGCGTTCATAGTGTACCAGTCGTCATCCTTGTCGGTAGTGACGACTTGTAAGACTTTGGCTGCGCTGAGAGCCTGGTTGAGTTGTGGTTCTGAATCTAAGTCAATCTTCCACGAGCTGTGAGGAGGGGGAAGTGAAATGGACATGAAACAAAACTTACTTGTTCGAGTGCCCTTGAAAAATAATTCAACTTCACCGTGACGTCAGACCATCCGGACGATGCAACCATTTGTTGCAACAAATTCAGTGCTCGAGGAACAAGAACAGTCTTGACGGGGGTTTCTAATGCTGCGGTTGCCAAGCGAACAAGAAAGCTCACGATACTTTCTCGGAAGGACAAGGGTGTAACCCATGGGCTCACAACTGACTGGGTTTCGGTGTCCCGGGGATTTTGCTCCCAGTCGAAAATGACCTGCGAGATGTCGATGGACAAGATGCGGGATTCTATTGATGCTGTGCCAGAGAGACCTAGCTTATTCAAGGAATTTACCATGTGGGGGACGAACAGAGCCCGAACCGGGTAGAACAGATGTGGCTGCCGAACTAGGAGCTGATATATCATGATGATTTGCTGAAAACCGTTGCCCTCTTCTGCGAGGAGTCTTCGGGTCGTTTTCGCCCACTGAGGATAACCTGTCTCGTCGGCTCCAGACCTAGGAAGCACTGGAGCCAATATATCTAGGGCCTGTTTGATGAGTAATTTCCCTTCAGTATGCGGGGGACGAAGTAAGCCTGTCCAGGCACGAAGAATAAACTTCTCGGGAGTGTCAAACGCTTCGAAGAAACGAGCGGCAAGGAGGTAAGCGGTTTGTTTGACGACTGCATCGTCGGAAGTAATGTAATGCCAAGCGCAACGGATGATATCCTTCTTGACATCCTCTAATAGCTCTGGAAAACGATGTACGAGGATCGTAGTCAAATGCAAGAGCTCGATCTTGAACATGTCATCGGCCTCTATAAAAGTGGTATCATCGATCATAGGCTGCCAGATAGTTCGATGAACAGCGGTTATGAAATCCGCATCGAGCAAGCCGTCTTTGTTCGACTTATCCGCCTGAACAAGAATGGTCGGTGTGACGATGAACCGCAAAAAGAAAATCTTCGTTCCCCAAGGCGCAGACCGGTCTTCGAACCACATAAGGAAGCGAGCGAGCACATTCCGCCGATAGAACAGATCCTCGTTCAGAGCGACGTGACGATAAAGGAATTGGGTCAATCGAGTCAGGTCCATCGGCAGATTGCGAGTGTAGATAGCAACAATCTCAAATAATAGGTCAATCCTTGGTATTTTCTCTAGCACTTTTTGGAAAATCGACAATATGGTGGATTGTCTGCGAATAGCTTCTGGGACCATGGTATCCGCGTGCTCGGGCTGCAATGGCTCCGATCTCCAGATCTCGATCACAGCATCGATTGCGTGGCTGTTTTCAGATATCCAACTCGGCTGCAACTCCGTGAGGTCATCCAGGAGGTGTAAACCAGGCAGCAACAAGGCTAGGTCGCCGCTCTTGAAACAGTGAGTAACCAGCGACTGTGTTCTAGACGCCAACTCTCTCTCCACATTGGGAGCGAGCCTGGCCAGTAAAATGCTTCGTAATGTCCTGAGATGACGTGGAAGATGTAGATGACGGAAGAAAAAGTCAAGAGCCTCTCCAGGATACCGATCGAGATACTTCCCCAAAGGCTCGGAGAAGGGAGTCCTACCTGAGAACTGCATCTGTGCTTCCGTCTGCACAATGGAGTTGACAAGGTTTTCTAGGAAGATATTCGCAGCGGATGGGAGAAGGTGGAAGATGTTCGCCAAGCGGACAAGCTTGGTGATACCTTCATTTTCGGGAAGCGGAAGACGTGATGAGGCCTGGAGCATCTGAGGATCTGCGACTATGCGAAAGTGATCAAGAAGCTTATGGCCAATCTCGACCTTGAAGTAGTTAATGAGCAGCTCCAAAAGACGAGCCAGACCCTCCAATCCTGAAACCGAAAGTCGCTTCGGATCGGCAAGATTCATCAAGATGGGTCGTAGACCAGTCTGCAAGAGTTCCTTCGGAAGGCGACTCTGGTGAGTGAGCACCATCCGAAGTCCCTCATGTGCAACTTCCTTGACTTCTTGCGAAGGCGAGTAAAGCGACTTAAAGTATACAGTCGTCACTCTAGAGCGAACACTTCATCAAAAGATCGGTCTGCAAAAGCCAGTCCTCACCTCTGCCGGGTCTGATGTTGTTTAGCAAAGAAGTCGGTCATCGGCATCGAAGCAGTTAATAACTTGATACAAGCCACCCGAAGCTTAATCACTTCCAGTCCGCCTTGGCGAAGATTAACCCGGCCAATATTTAAGTCATCCGCATCAGCCAACGCCAGAGTCTCGTGCAAAAGTCTGAGAAGCTCGTCGTTCAGTTCTGGAAGTGGCGGATCAAGGCTAATGCAAAACCGCACAGCGTCGATCATGCCAATCTGGATGGGAAATGACAACGCGCGAAGTGGCTTTGTGTATATCGCGGTAAGCATGCGATCTCGGTGTGGGAGAAGGAGATCATGAGCTGATTTCCCGGTCAGCTCGACGAGTAACTCGATACATGTTTGCACCGCCTGTCGAACTACAGGATTCGGACTGGAAAGCTCCGAGAATAAGATCCCGACAAGATGGACTAGCTTGGTCCGAGAAGCAAGAGGGCCATCGGTGGACGCTTCAGCCTCCGCACTTCCTACCCGTAGAACCCTCTTCAGGACATCGACCACATCGCCAACGTCGCGGGGAAGGTCGTAGGGAAGATCTTTCAAGATATGTAGAAGAGTGCGAACAAAGTCTACCTCGCGATCCTGGATCCACTTCACTCCAAACCCCGGAGTGGAAGTCAGAATCCGGATACCGCAAGATCCCGCACTCTTCCGCACCCATGAGTCATCCAAACAAATGGCACTGAAACGACTTGCGATTTGATGGAGCATGGGAACGATGTCAAGGGGTGTAGCAGCCTGATCCCTACCCATTGCAACTAGATCACTGATGATGAGAGTAACCAAATCTTGCCCCTGTCGGGCCTCTTCTTGCTTTTCACGTGTCAGGGCCCGCGGCATCGCCTCAAGATAGGATGCAAGCAGCGAGCTAGGATACCTCTTCAGACCTATTTCCTTGGTGGCATTCTTGCGCATTTCCAATGCAAAGACAGCCTTTGAAAGTTCTCGGATAAACTTTTGCGCATCTTCTTTTAGCTCAGGAATGTATAAGGCATCAAAAATGGCCTCAAGACTTTTAACAAAGACGGCGGCTTGGTTGTCGTTGTGAGTATTCTGTTCAAGATATCAGTTTTCCAAGCGGACTCGGCAGAAAAGACGAGGACAAACCTCATGCACCAGGAAGGTGACACACGACTCGAGAAATGTGTACGCATAGCCACGATAAGGAGGTCCCGCTTTGACCATGGTACGGGCTGCCAGACTCGACATGGCATATAACTCGACCCTCTCGCTCGTTCCACCGAAAGATAGTGCAAGTTTTGCAGGTTCGGAGAATGGCTTGTACTCCAGGAGTGGTTCTTTAGTCAGCAAACGTCGATTTCGCCCGCCCAGTTTTCCGAGAATGCGAATCGTTGTGTGAGCGTGGTGGTGATTAGCCGGGAGCGGCTTTAGATGAGTGTGAAGTGCTTCCATCAGTTCGCGCAGAACTGTGCTGAGTGTAGGATCAAGGAAATCTGGTGTTAAATTGTCTATGCAAAGTTCCAGCGTCCGTAAGCCTTGTGAAACGAGCTCTGGGGTTCCGCGTAGAGCTAGCGCGAGCGGATGCATAAGGTATGAGAGGTGCGGAAGGAGGTGAGTAAGACGCAGCGGAACGGTGAGACAGAGCTCCACTATCATATCCCGGCTGTATCCGTCCGATGCAAGCAGTTGGCGGTTTAAGTTTTCTAGCATTTCAGGCAGTAGGGGCAAAACCTCTTTGTACAAGAGTTCAAATCGCCCACCACCACCACCGATAGCACGAAAGAGACCTCGGAGCAAGTGAAAGTAATTGGTTGGCTTGGTGGCTTTGGCAGCCAAGGGAAAACAGTCCATTATCAGCTTCGCCAGATGAGAGGCCAGTATCGGCTCGTTGGGGGTAGGAAATGCAGTGACGGCGCCAAAAGCCATTTTGAAAAGTCGGATAGTTACAACAGCCGTCTGGTCGTCATATTCTCCAAGCAGTGGTAGACGATCAACCAGAAATCTGAGCACGATGGCAAGTAGAGTTGGGGAGACGGGCTCTCGATTGAACAGTAACTGACAAATGTGGAGGAGAGAGGGTCGCTTTTGTGCAGCTTGAAAGAAAAGTTCGACCTTGTGCGTCCACACCTCTTGAAAGACATGCAAATTCACTTCAAGAAGCACTGAGCTAAACCAATCCATCACTTCTGTTGCTTCCCTGGGCTCCGCATCAAATAATGCCATACATTTGATGCAGCTGGCGAAGAGACGAAAAATGATCGTTCCATCAGGGATCGCCCCCTCGCACTTCTTCAAGCCAACAAGGCATACTCGGAAACCGTGTAGAAGTGTGCGAAACAGCAACCGGCATTCTGGAAGCTGATAAGTCTGGTCTGGTGGAAAGACGTAGTCACCCACCGTGTATCACTTCCTCGGGCTTCTCTACCGCATGAACAGCAGCAGCCACAGGACGAGCTCTCTCGATTTGCAGAGCTGGAGGTACTAGCTCGTCCCCGGTTTTCGCTTTCTCTAGACGCTCCAACGCATCATCAAGCACATTCGTCATTGCATCCACCCTGTCCACGCAAGTCTCGAACATGGCACTGAGGATACGAGCCGCATCCTGAGGAACGTCTTTGGTCGTGATGTTCTCAATGAGACCGAACATCATTTTTGCAAAAAGTGTGTGAAGAGTGTTTCCGAGATAGGGATTATGAATAAGGGTGGAATAGAGTTTTGAGACCCGTGCGAGTTGATTAGCTGAAAGTTCGGTGCGTACGTGGTGAACAAGGTCAGCGATTGCAGCATACGTCGACGGACTATAGCATGTTTGTCAGCGACATACGTGACTACGAAAACCCATGCGCTACCGAAGGGTCTCTTGACTGCCAACACCGCTGCCGAGTAGAATCCTCTCATTGAAAAGTTTATCGATCTGAGGAAGAAGAGCCTTGCGATGGGGGGTGCCTATAAGATGTCGTAGAACGACCATGAGATCCTAGGGTACTGTTTTCGGCTTTATCTAGGCGAGAAGTCCATTTGCGCACCTTGCGAGCCTGAATACCATTAGAAGGAAGATCCTGCAATAGTCGAAGAGCGGAGAGAACCAATCGCTCGCCAAACGAATCAAATTGTTCGGCAAAACCACGGATTATATAGGCCACATAAGAGACCATCTGGAATGGAATGAGAAGAGTGCCGGATAACGAAGAGTACACTGACCTTGATTTGTGCAGTAATGAAATCTGCATACGCCTGAGGGTTCTTGATGGTTGGTGCCATACCGGCCCAATACAAGCCCATAGCCTCGCGGGCTTCGCGTGCCTTGCGCTGAGCAGGCGACTCGAGAGCCAGAACTTCAAAATTCAGGCCCAACGTAGTTTGTATTAGCGTGGACACCATCGATCTGTGACTTTGAGAAAATGTGACGACAACCATCCCCATCTCCGCAAGGACCTTGAAGCTACGGATGCTGGGCATGACGAGGTTGAGATCTAGAACGAGAGAGTCTTCGGACAGTGTCTCCTGCACGAGACTGCTTATGTTACGAAAGACGTCCTGAAGGATAGACATGAATTCGGAGACAAGGTCCTCGGTGAGAGCTCTGAAGGAACGGAGTAAGTCGATGATGATCTTGCAAGAAGTAACACCGTTCTCTTCGTTATCGTGGCGGAGTGTATGAAGCATACCACTAAGAAGAGGGAGTGCAAGAGGTCGAACTGAATCATTGTATGGGATACGATGAAGGACCTCTAGAAGAACGCGTCGAAACTGATATTCGAGCGAGTCCTTGTGGGATGCAGGCTCGCCGGAGCGAAGTATTTCGAGGAGGACTGGAATCATCTGAGGAAACACGCGTGCAGAGTCTGTATCCCTGACCGTGTCGATCATTTCCCTGAGCTCGCATGCTACGGTATGCTTAGTTCTAAGGTCTGACGAAGATGGCAGTCAACAGAAGAAGTGTAGAGAAGAACAAGGTGTTGACCTATACCAGGATCCGCAATACGAGCAGCACGGAGCTCCAAGTCCGCAGCTGTACCGAGCTGTGGTATGTTGTCCATGTTGCGGAGGTGGTGAAGCCTTTGAATGTCAGCCACCACCAATTGACCCTGAAAGCTTGTTTGGATCGTTGTTTGGCCCAAATTCACGTGAAATCCACGTGACCATACACAGGTCACGCGACACCAAGCAGGCTCCCTTTCTCGCCACCAAGCCACTACGCTCTATCTACTGCTTCGACAGTGTGCACAGATTTGAACGAATGCATCTGCCAGGGCAGCGGCGACGAAGCAAACAGTGATGTGATCTAGGACATATCTGGCCAGGGAACAGTTGTGTACTAAATACGAAGAACTGGAATAGACGTATTTATGACTGTTTATCAGGTCATCTCGTCCTCATCGTTCGCTCTACATGGCTTCGAGCGAGCTTCTCAAGCAGATCCAGGCTGGAAAGAAGTTGAAAAAGACAGAAACGAATGACCGTAGTGCACCTATCGTCGAGGCCAAGCCCGGCGGCGCTGGTGCTGGTACTGGTCCGCGAGCACCGTCGTCCGTGCAAGTTGTTCCAACTGGTGGTGGTGGTGGCCCTCCGCAGTTGGGAGCTCTGTTCGCAGGTGGAATGCCCAAGCTTAAGCCTGCAGGACAGGGCAATCAAGGTCTGATCTGCTCTCATCACCTATCGTTGCACCTGGTCTCACGGAATCCCCAGCCAAGGCCCCGATCCTCGGTAAGCCGCCAGCAGTGCCAGGCCGCGTTGCCGCTTCGCCTGCTCCAAGCGCTCCGGCCGCTCCTTCTAGGGCTCCCCCTCCGAAACCATCCACACCAGCCCCACCCCCACCCACTGCACCTGCACCACCAACCAGAGCGGCCCCAGCGTTGCCTTCACGGGCACCTGCTATTCCAGCGCGAGTTCCGCCACCACCAGCTCGCGCTACTCCTTCTCCCCCAGCGTCCGCGCCAGCACCCCCTCGTCGACCCCCACCCCCGCCCAGGACCGCGTCACCACCAGCTCCGTCGCAAGTGCACCCCCCACCTCCTGCGCGACCCCCACCGTCTGTTTCAGTACGCAGTGAATCGCCCGCCGACACTCCGTCTGCCCCTGCGAGAGCCGCGCCCCCTCCTCCCGCGCGCTTTAGCCACACTAACCCAATTCCCCCAACTCGTAAAGCCCCTCCTCCGCCTCCTGCCAGACCCTCCTCTATCGCTGGTTCCTCGCTATCACGAGCGGCACCTCCGCCTCCAACTAGGAAGGCACCTATCACAGATGGGCCACCCGCTCTTCCTGTCCACGTGAGAGCGTTGTCCGAGGCCAAGTCCTCGCCTCCGCCGGGGCCATCACCTGTGCGGACAGGTTTGACGCCGTCGCCTCAAAGAGCACGGGTCGCTTCCAGTCCTTCAGTATCCGAGGCACCACCTCGTCCGTCTATGAACACGCCGAACCGTCAGGTGAACGGTACGAGACCGACCCCCCCAACTCGGAAGAGTGAGCTCGTTCAACCATTTCTTGTGACCCGAAAGCTAACGGCACGATCTTCGCAGTCCCTTCGCCGCCTCCGGAGGCTGGGTCTCATAGATTCCCTACGTCAGACTTCCCGCCACCGAGGACGTTTGTTCCGGGGATACGACAATACAATGGAGGTCGCCAACGTGGTTCCGACTTTGATCTCTCGAACATCTGATGGAGTTGATTGCCGGACAGATGTAGCATATTCCTGTCTCTACTTGAGTTACATTTCGTGGGCAAGGGAATACGTAAATATTACGGCTTTGGTGATGTTGAGTGTTTGTGTCGATGATTTGACACGTATGCAAGTCCCGCCCCATAAAAGGGTCCAGTCCCTCTTTCCGCTCTTCTCTCCATAACTCGACGATGCGTCTCTCGTCGTTTGTCTCGGCGGCCTCTGCAGTCGCTCTTGCATCTCTCGTTCTTGCAGACTTGGATGCAGAAAAGCCTTCCGACGTCATAAGCGTTACCCAGGAGACATTTGAGTCCACCGTCAACTCGGAATCACTCATCCTGGTTGAGTTCTTCGCCCCATGGTACGTTTGGTATCGGCTACTCGTTGGATCTCATTTAACCAACCTAGGTGTGGACACTGCAAAGCATTGGCTCCGCACTACGAAGAGGCCGCCACAACTCTGAAAGAGAACAACATTAAGCTCGCCAAAGTGGACTGCGTCGACGAGGCTGACCTCTGCCAGGCCCAGGGCGTACAGGGCTATCCGTAAGTGACCATTGCTGTTGGCAACTTCGTGACTTGGGGGTTCATACTCTGCGTCAACAGCACCCTCAAAGTCTTCCGCAATGGCGAGTCAACCGATTATGCTGGGCCTCGTAAGGCGGATGGTATTGTCAGCTACATGATTAAGTGTGTACCATCCTTGTTTGTTCGTGGACATGCTCTGGCTAACGCGTCTCTCGAGGCAATCATTACCCGCAGTCTCTCAAGTCACTGCCGCTAATCTCTCCGACTTCCAAAACGCTGATAAGATTGTCGCGATTGTTTATCTTACTTCTGAAGCAGATGCACCTGCAGCAGAGTTCAGCGCTACCGCACAAAAGCATCGTGATAGTTATCTTTTCGGACTGACTACCGACCCGGAAGCTATTGCTGCAGCCGGCGTGACGCCCCCGGCTATCGTCGTGTATCGCAGTTTTGATGAACACAAGACGGAATATCCTTACCCTGTCTCAGCTGCCACCGTCAAGGACGTCGAGGATTGGATTCAAGAACTCTCTGTCCCTATCTTTGGTGAAGTCAACGGCGATACATATGCTGTCTACGCTATCAGCGGAATACCCCTAGCCTACCTCTTCATCCACCCAGCTGATGAGAAGAGCCAAAGTTACATCGAGTCACTCAAGCCGGTTGCGTCTCGTTATCGTGGCAAGGTCAACTTTGTCTGGATTGATGCCACAAAATTCAGTGACCACGCCAAGGCCCTGAATCTCGCTGAACCCAAGTGGCCAAGCTTTGTTATCCAAGACTTGCAGAAACAACTCAAATATCCTTATGACCAGGACAAGGCTATTGAGCCTGAGGCAATTTCAGCCATGGTCGCTGATTACATTGCTGGCAACCTCCTTCCCAAGTTGAAGAGCCAGCCAATTCCCGAGACTCAGGACGAGAGCGTGTTCACTCTCGTCGGCCAGCAATTTGAAGAGATCGTCTTTGATGATTCGAAAGACGTCTTCATCGAGTTCTACGCTACTTGGTGCGTCGTCCTTGCTTGTTGTAAGTGGCTCCACCTTACGTTGTTCGATAAAGGTGTGGCCATTGCAAGCGCTTGAAGCCTACCTGGGATTCCCTTGGAGACCGGTTTGCTAACGTGAAGGATCAGATCATCATGTGAGAGATGAATTCTTCGTCTGCTGTGCTCCGAAGCTCACATTTCCTCAGTGCGAAGCTCGAAGCGCAAGAAAACGACCTCCCAGAATCTGTTCCTTTCCGTGTCGGAGGCTTCCCCACGCTGAAGTTTAAACCTGCCGGTTCACGTGAATTTATCGACTACGATGGCGACCGTGCATTGGAGAGCCTGATCGCCTTTGTGGAAGAACATGCGAAGAACGACCTGAAGCCCAAGACATCCACAGGCATGCCTGCAGATGCACAGACTGTTTTCGAGACACCCAAGGACGCGCACGACGAACTATGATATAGGACGACGGTGGTAGATTAGGAGATCAAAACACGGTTGTCTATCTTGGTTCTCGTATATGATTCTGTTCTGCGAACCTAGAGTGCCAAGGATAAAAGATGAAGATCCAGGAGGAATACTAATGCTTGACCTCCTTGAGGCCATCCTTCCAGAAAGTGAAATATGCTAGAGAGGACGTGAGACTGATGAACAGAGGTTTGGTAGGTGGGCTTACGGGTTATACCATCGTCCTGATAGTAGAGTGAACATCAACTCGAGGGGTCTGGAAAGAGGTGACTCACGCGGTAGTTGAGCAAGGCAACCATGCCATCAGCGTCCATCCTCTCGCCAGTGTACTGCAGGTCATTGAGAATGAAGAAAGGGCGAATAGAATGGGACTAACAAATTCGTAGTCTTTGAAGTTGGCCAATATCTTTTTAACATATGTAGTGGCTCCAGCTTCAAAGTCCTTGACCCTGTCTGGAGCCAAATGTTCCTTGACTGCTTTCATGTATCCCTGCCGCAGGAGAGCAATGACAGGGAAACAGAAGGAGAAATGCATGGAAGTACCTTGATGTAGACGGTGTAACTTTTTTTGTCGAATTTGGTTGGCTGGAGGCGGGAAGAGTGGACTACGTCGTTTACTCGCTCGACGCCGTCCTCGACGCACTCGTCTTGCTCCTCAGCGGAGGGGTTGGCCCCTGTACAAAGGTGAGTAAGTGAGGATAGGTCCGGGGGATTGTACGTGCCGATGTTGACTTCTGCGCCCTTCTTGATTGTGATGACTTTGCAGTCGACTTCGTAGACAATATCGTCAATAAGCTTGCTGGGGAAGAGGTGAGGTGAGATGTGTGGGGGGAGGGTACAAGGAGACGCACGGGGGGAATGCATCGGAGAACATCTCGTCCCCGCTGATGATGTCGTTATAGACCAGCATGGCGGAGGATGGGATGAGGAGCAGAGTCAAGTCAGACTTTTTACCATCGATGATCATCTTATCCGGGTTATCGGGGGCGCTGCGCTGCCGGGGGTCCTCCTACATGCCTGTTTTTGGTGCGGTCTGTTTTGGCGAGCGGCAATGGACTACAAGGCGGTCGTGGTGCAGAGACCGCCCCGTCCACAGGGGACCCGACACGGCGCCGAGTCGCGCTACTGGCGCCAGTTCAAGCATCCCGTGTTCGTCAAGGAGTATGCCCCAGTCACCGCCGTCCACTTTGCACCCGCAAAACCACACAGGTATGCAGTCACCGCCGCAACCCGCGTGCAGATATACGCCCCCCGCACACAAAAGGTCGTAAAGACCATATCCAGGTTCAAGGACGTCGCCCGCAGCGCACACATCCGCCACGATGGAAAACTCCTTGTTGCAGGCGACGATACTGGCCTCGTCCAGGTCTGTGTCCACTTCTCTCTTCTCTGTCCGCTAACCTGTACTAGGTGTTTGACGTCAACTCTCGCGCCATCCTCCGCACCTTTGATTCCCACAAGCAACCCGTTCATGTCACCAAGTTCTCTCCCCTCTCTCTTACTCATGTCCTCTCCTGCTCCGACGACATGACCGTCAGACTTTGGGACATCCCGTCTCAGTCCGAAATCGTGACGTTTGATGCCCATTCAGACTATGTCCGCTCAGGGCAGGTATCGTCCTCAAACCCTCATCTCATCCTGACCGGTTCGTACGATGCAACCATGAGACTTTTCGATTCTCGCAGTGGTCAATCTGAACTCCTCATGGGCTCTGCCTCCCCCGGCGCCTCCCCCGTCGAACAGGTCCTCATGCTTCCGTCCGGAACTATCGCATTGTCCGCTGCCGGCCCAATCTTGCGCATGTGGGATCTAAATGCTGGCGGTCGTTGTGTATGTGCCCTTTCTAATCACCAAAAAACCATCACGTCGCTCGCCTTTGACCCCAACGTCGCTCGCCTTCTCACCGGAGGCCTCGATCAGATGGTAAAGGTGTATGACATTGCTTCTTACAAGGTCGTACACACAATGCGTTATCCCGCTCCTGTGCTCTCTCTCGCTATTTCGGTGGGCAATGTTCCTCCGTCACTTGCACCCGACTCATTCGATTCACAGCCCGACTCAACACACATCGCCGCCGGGATGTCGGACGGTACCCTTTCTGTTCGTCAACGACAACAAAAAGCGTCCCAAGCCGACCCAGACTTGGCCGGCGCTTTGACAGCCGGCACCTACGAAACCTTCCTAGGAGGTGCCCTCTCATCCGTTGGCCAAGGTCGCGTCAAAGTCAAAACTTACTCGGCTTTTCGCGGTGACGTTGATGAGCTCAGAGTGGAGAGCAGACGAGCGCCCCGCCTGAAAGAATACGACCGATTGCTCAAGTCGTTCAAGTATTCAGCCGCTCTCGATGCCGTGCTCGGAAATGTACGATCCCTCATTCGCTTCCTCTTTTTGGCTATCTCACCCTCCCTGAGAACGTTCCACCTATAATAACGTTCTCGTTGATACAAGAACTCATCCATCGTGATGGCCTCCGAAGCGCTCTTTCTGGTCGTGATGATGTCCTGCTAGAACCTGTGCTACGTCTACTTGTTAAACACGTCGCCGATCCCCGCTTCGGTGAGATAGTTTGCGATATCTCTATATTGCTAATAGGTGAGCTTTCTTCATTTTATGTTGGCACCACTGATGAAAAAAAATGTACTGAAGATATGTATGCACCCGTCTTGGGCCAGTCTCCTCTCATCGATTCACTTTTCCTTCGCCTGCGGAAGAAGGTTGTCGCAGAGATTCGCTTCCAGAAGGAGTTGATGAAAACAAAGGGTACATTAGAGATGGTGTTTTCCTCTGCTAGCCTGGTGTCTATATCGGCTTTACCACAAAATGAATAACTCGATCGCACCAATTGATAGCTACCCTGATCTTCATGAACACCCCTCAAGGTAAGCGATCAAGTTCTCAAGAATCGCCCTTTGCGTCATGCCTGCTTGAATTTTATCATTGCCTTGGCTTTCGGCAGAATCATCCACATCCACATCAATGTTGTCGTGGTATGTTCTCAGTGTTTCAACGATGTGTTTGAGTGACAAGTTCTTCCTCTCCAGCATTTGTGCAATGTGAGTGCGGATCTAGAAATGATTAGGAAAGGAGCTCGCACACGATGTGATACTCACACCATCGTCTTCCATCGCAATCCAAGCCATGATGTAGTCCAGAGTCTGAAGAGTATACAGTCCCCCGTCCAGACGACGCAAGTAGAATAAGTCTCGGTTTTCAGGATCAATCATGCCATCTTCAGCAAGTAATTCCTGTGGGTGGCCACCGTTGGATCAATAGTTTTTAAGCCTAAACTAAGCGCACCCTTTTTTCTGCTTCGATCTCAGCATCGACAGATTTTAGACGGTTAAGTGTGTTTTCTCGTATTTCTAAGAGTTTGTCCACCTTGGCGTAGTTGCTCTCCACGAATTTAGCCAGTAGTCGTGTCCGTTCCGTCGAGTCGGAAGGGAGGTTAGAAAGAAGAGACGATATTATTCCCAGAATGTGGGAGATATCCTCCGAAGCCGGTGCTGTCACTTTCTGCTTTTTGGAGACCTATCGCGTACATGTGAGTGACACACCGATATTACAAGTCCCGAATAAACCTTGCCCATTAATGCTGAGAACAGTGTCTTTAGACCCAAGGCTTCGACGAAATTGGTGCATAAATCAGAACCTGCTGGCCCCGACATTGCGTAATCTAGCGTTTTTATTGAACGCGATCGTGATTGAAACTTTTCTCTAGGCGACTGTCAGTAACTTGGCGACGCATGACTATCACAGCACCAACTTCATCATCAACACCATGAGGTCCACACCCTCGCTAGCTAAGAAGAGTGACTTGATCTCAGGTTCTGCTAACGCCGAACACAGGGCATCAAACAGGTTATCCATAAATTCTGCTTCGTCCGCATCCCTGGGTTCACGATACCGAAATTGCTGCTCGCCAAGTGAGACTTGCGCATATCCTCAACTCGATTGCCGCTCACTGAAAGCACTTTGAGGATGGCCTCGACGCCATCCCTTTTGCCAAGTTCTCGTCTATTCGGCACATTGTCTTGGAGTAGAATTGAAAATAGCTCTGCAGCGTAACCGCGGTTCTCGTCGTGGGTCTTTGACTGAATACGTTCCAAAAGCCAACTCATGATCTTCGTTTTAGAGACGAGTGGTGTGGACAAGTCGGGATTAAAGCTCAGTATATTCTCAAAGACACCTGCGTTGAACTCTCAGTATTTGGTCTCGTCGAATGTCATAATCCTGACCCAAAATGTGGAAGACGCCTTGTCTATCAGATTCTTCCTTTTCCTTTAATCGAGGAAGGTTGTCCACGAGCAGCTCGGGCACCGAGTGCTCTACCTAGATGAGTCGTGTTATTATCCGAAGCTTTGAGAGCGACATGACTCACCAGTGCTTCAATAAGCATTTTGAGAGCGGGTTGGTTTTCTTCTTGATCAGATTCATCCTCTTCATTCCCAACGTCCTCGTCGGTCAATTCATGGAACACCTCGACTGTATCGATGACTATGTCAACATTCTCGTGACTGAGCAACCCAACCAACAAAGACACGATCCCAGAGCGGACCATTTCTGGATATGCCAGGATGGGTGACTGCGCTAAGGGTAGCAAAGACTTGATTGAGTTATCGAGGTCCGCTTCTGAGTCAATGAACCTAGACGAGAAGATCAATCCTGCGCAGAGTGCAACAAATGAAACACACTTTGAGGGGTCATCTGGATACTTGGACCGCTGATCTTGGTTCTTATTTACCGCACGCTCCAACCGCAGGAGCGTCCTTCGGATACTAGTGATTGTGACCTCTTCTGGCTGAAACAGAGCTTGGTCAGGACGACGGTCACATAAGTGTACGCGCACGAGGACACACTTCGTTCGAAATTCCTTCCATTTCCGCTTTCTCAAAGATACTCAAGATGTCTTTCTGTTCGCTAGTAAGACCACCACCGTAGAATCGGCCTTCTTCGTCCTCCTCTGCATAATAATCTGCGTCACCGCCAGGTGCAAATGAAGTATCGACTTCAGGTTCGTCCTCGGGCGCGTCTTGCACTGTCGCGCGTCTTGACCCTGAGCTTTCGCGGCGCGAGTTTTCTTCCTGTGTGCTTGGCTCGGACAGTGTATGTGAATCGGTGGACTCATCCAACCTCATTTTCTTGAGCATATCTGGGGTTGGATTATCCGGCAGCTTACGCTTCAAACCTGCGGGAAGCTTGGGCACCTAATCCTGTATTCGACAAGTGCGATAAGTGGAAATGTCAGGAGACCGACCTTGAATAATTTGTCGATATCCATGTCGCAAAGAACGCCAGTGGGGAGACCCGACGATGTAGGTAGGAACAAACAACTTCGTCAGGCACTCGGTTTGGTACTTGAGGGTGCACGCATGACCTAAGCAAATGGGGCTGTTTCATTATTACTACACTATGTCTAAAGCCACAAGTCTCACGCTCAGTACACAAAACGACTCCAGAGCATGGTCCTAGAACCATGGCACGGACTGTTCAGCTTCATCCACATTCTCGTGCCAAACGGGATATTATGATGACGTGCAGTGTGAGCGTAGCTCGGGGTTCTAACAGCCCATCTTACTGGTGATACATCCGTCCAAAGCTTCCTGCATTGAAGTGCCTGGTGTTAGTATGGCTTGTGTCGGTTCTTCTTTAAATCCCTTTCCAATTGTTTCGCCTTCCTATGTCCAATTTCCACAGGTCTGATGGCGGTGTCGTCCGCCTTTTTTAGCTTCACCGGACGGTTACCCACATACTTGCCTAATTACTCGTTTGTACGCGGAAAATTGGTCAATGTCAAGCTGACTTACCGTCCATTTCCTTCCATGCTTTCAGGAAATCCTCCGGATCTGAAAATGCAACAAACCCGTATTTGGCCTTTGTAAAGTCTATCAGCAATTGGTTATGGTATAATAGCAAGACGTGTAACCTTTTGGCTTAGTCTGTCTCGGATGACGCGGGCTTTCTGGAATGAAGGGTATTTATTGAAGGCATTCGCAAGAACATCGTCAGAGACATCGTTGCTCAGATCTCCAACGAACAAGCGGAACCAAGCTGAAATATCGTCAGCGGCATGTCAGGGGACAATGGAGGCAGATCTTACAGGGGTTCCACTCGAGGAGAGTCTGGTCCTCCCACACCTTGCCACCACCCTTTCGGAGGACAGTTGTCCTCTTCCCTCCTTTTGCGAGCTTACCACCGGATCCTCCGCGTTTGTCGATCATGGCTCCTGGTACATAGACACTCTGCTGCGCAAGAATGCCAACGTCATATTCGTAAGCATTCGCTGGGACTGGGGCACTATGGCCGGATGAAGATCCCGCGATGGGATACATGGGGCCATTGTAGGGTTGGTGGTAAGGATTGACGTCGTAAGCCGACTGCTGTTGACTGTATTGCGAATAGTAGTTGCTGTGCGACGGGTCCATTGTTTAGAACGACAACCTGGATCTGGTCAAGAGACTCTGTAATGATTATATAATTCACAGATATCAACATGACCAAATAAAGTTTATCCTGGGGATACATAGGATTGGGGTCTTGCTCGTTGTCGCAGACGTTCCCCAAGCTCCATCAGAGTAAGTTCTATGTTTGATCCAATTTTATGACTCCTGCACGTCCACGAGAGCTCGTGATAGTAACATGATCATCATTTCGCGTCTTTTTGGGATGGATGGTCTACAGGACGATGTGATGATACCCTGGCTCACTGATCCATCCTCTCTAGATGCCATTCGTCAAAAAGGTTAAGTCGGATGCCTACTTTTCGCGTTTCCAGGTCAAGTACCGTCGCCGCAGAGAGGGCAAAACCGATTGTCGGTTATCCCCTTCACTATACATATTGTTCTGACTGCCCTCTAGACTACGCCCGTAAACGACTTGTCACGCAAGCCAAGAACAAATAGTACGCATCCATTTAATGTTTCGCTCCTTCCTCTCATTTTATCTCAGCAATGCTCCCAAATACCGCCTAGTTGTCCGTTTCACCAACAGAGATATCATCGTCCAAATTGTCTATGCACGTCTCCAAGGCGACTTTGTTCTCACTGCTGCTCGCTCGAGAGAGCTTCCAAGATATGGTATCAACCACGGTCTGACAAACTGGACAGCTGGTGAGGTTCTTGGCACGGTTGACAGTGACCGTATTCTGAAGGTTTGCAGCCTATGCAACAGGTCTGCTCTGTGCTCGCCGTGCTTTAACCAAACTTGGTCTCGCGGAAAAATACGAGGGTGTTACCGAACCTGATGGTACATTAAAGTTGACGGAAGCTATTGATGGCGAAGACGCCCCTCGTCCCTTTAAGTGCTACCTTGATGTTGGCTTGAAGCGTACTTCCACTGGTCACCGTGTGTTTGGAGCTATGAAGGGAGCGAGTGATGGCGGCATATTCATCCCCCATTCCGAGAGGCGCTTCCCTGGATACGACCCAGAAAGCAAGCAGCTCGATGCTGAAGTGCTGAAAAAGTACATTTTTGGTGGACACGTCGCGGAATACATGGAATCGCTAGAAGAGGAAGACGATGAACGGTAACTAATATTCCTCCAAGAAGAGGCAGGATCTCACATCTCTTGTCGCGCATCAGATTCAAAAAGCAGTTCTCCGCGTATCTCGCGGATGGTATTGGATCCGAGGATATCGAGGAAATCTATACCAATGCCTATGCTGCCATTCGGGAAGATCCCACGTTCAAGCCCACCGAGAAGACAATGGATTGGAAGGCAGAAACACTCAAATACAAGAAACCAAGATTGACCAATGAGCAACGCAAAACTGCCATCCAGGCCAAAATCGAGGCCTTCAAGGCATCTGGTGGTGAGGCTGCTGAGGATGAGGAAGAGGACGATGAGTAGCAGATTCGTACCATATCTCCTTGTTCGTTCTACCTATGCTTTAAATCAACTATCAGCCATGCGTATATGTGCACCAATATTTGTGGTTGAATTTGCATACTATGATACAGCCAGAATTTTCTCCAAAATCCCTAACTGCCAAGATATCAAGGGCACGGATTGACAGGGGGTATAGCTGTCTAGCTGCGACATCTGGTCCTCTCTTCCGCGACCTATTCGACAGGCAATAGAACATACACCAAAATTATCAGTAAACGACACGCCGAAATTTCTGTAGCTTCAGAGTCAGTGTCTGCAGGTTACGTTGACCAAGCGAATGGACTCACACGATACACCCTTCCCATCTGCCAATTGTCTTGCCGCTGACCGTGTCAACGAACCAAGTTCCCCCAAAACGTTCACTATATTGGCTTCCAGACTCGCAAAGCTTAGCGAGTAAGCACTGCTCCACCTCGTCTGAAAGGAGCTGAGTAAGCTGAGGAACGGATGTGATGGATAATGTTGCCTGCGGAAGATGCGCAATCAGGGAGGATGGAGACAGGAAGGTCAAGCGTAATGTCTGTCTGGTGGCAGAGGTGAGGCAACCCAATCAAACAAGAAGTATATAGTCACCTCTCGTCGATGCGCAAAAGGGCTTGTCCCCCTATTCTCATCAAGGTGTTGTCACCTGTCAGTCGACATTGCAGACTTTGACCAGTCTCCCCGATAGGATCAAATCTGAGCGTGCACGGGACCCCGGCATGTGCCAATGCAGACACCATTTTATCAAGCTCGGTCTTGATCCTAACGCAGAACTGTTGGTACTGCAGCAGGTCAATAACGGGCTGAAGAAGCTCAGAAGGTGTTTGAGGATTGACTGCAACAGGTGATCGTCGTTCAGAGCCTGGAGCCGACACGCGTTTGGATTTGTCACCAATATGGATGGCTAACAGGAGAGCTTGCAACGTGGCATGTATTAGGTCACAAGTCGCTGAAAGGGTTTCGGGTCCAGAAGACGGTTCACGGAAGTGTGTGCTGAGATCCACCTATCTCACTGTGAATCAGTGTGATTTGTGACTGTCTGAGACGTACCATCTCGAAGCGTAATTCTGTGCCGTGATCCACGTCTATAATGATTACACGTTCGGCAACCCGAGCAGATGAAGTAGGAAGATTGCTGGCCTCCCTGATTAAAGCGGAAAATATCTCTTCATCCACGACTTCTCTCTGAGCGTCCGTGAGAGACATTTCCAGCGAGTGTTTTTCGAGATGTTCGACCGCATTGTGACCGATGTGGGTTACGCCGGTTAAGTCCTTGATGGACAATGAAATTCGCAGGCGAGCGGATTGACGATGGGGAAATATGAGCGTGTTCATTTCTGTCTCATGCGTGGACAGATGAGCTACAGCCTTCCTTCGCAAATGCTTCGGGGCTACAGAACTCATGTCGAACACAGCTAACTCCCTTCAGCCGCAAGCATGCACTTACATTCTCCTAGACCGAAAGATATCAAAAAGTCCTTGGCAGTTCTATCTGCACCCTTTCCGGAAGGTGCCCAAACAGGTAGTGGAGCAGGGACAAGACTCCAGTTCGCCTTTCTGATCTTGAGTGCATCTACCCAATATTTTTCGCTGTGTAAACGACTTCTCTCCAGTCTGGATGCGGCTTGCTTGAATACATCCGCAGCTTTTCTGAGCGCCTCATCTTTACCGCCGATAGTCAACTGTGCATTGAACGCGTTGACAGAACTGATGGGCGGTGGTTTAGACACCACACTTGCAGTCAGGGAAGTTGAGACCAAGGAAGGTACGGGGGAAGGCTGGTTTAGTGTTGTGGACGATAGAATAAAGCTCAGGAGATCCCTGGCTTGGGTCATCTCTCCTAGAGCAATACTGAGACGCTGCGTGAACAATCGGGCACAAGAATCTACGGACTCTACCTACAAGAGCTGTGGAGTAATCTCCATTCTCATATTAAATAGTTGGTCGAGCGACATGGTCAATCTTGTGTTATCCGCAGTGCGTTCACCATCCTTCGGGACTGGCGAACTTTCTTGCGGCGGTGGAACAAGCGCGTCACCTATGGGTAACTGATCTTGACGCTCGAAGAAGTCAATGCCTCGTTCAGCAAATATCCTTCTGAGATTCTCCCCAAGGACTGTGGTAGGGTTTTCGATTCTGTTCCAGGATCAGCCGGTACGCCGTGACCATAAGTCGGATACCCATACGGCTCGATGATTTGCTCGCCTTCCGGGGTGATGTCAAGCAAGACAGGGATACGCGCACCACTATCATCCTTGTAGGGTCTCTCGAGCGAGAGTTTTGTCTTTTTCCACTCGGGCTCACCAGCCATGACGACGGTCAAGCAATCGGATAAATTAAATTCCCACGTGATCCGGGTGATTTCACCGCCACAACTTGGCGGAGTCCGGACCATGTACTTTGACTCTGATCCACGAGGACGCCATTAGACAAATGGCTAAAGGTGCCCACACAGGCTCAGGCTCCGAAAATACCCTCTTAAAGAGGCGCAAGATCGAGGATGATGACTCGTCCAACCCTCAGGCAAAAAGACCCCGCACCAGAGTTAGGTATGTTTTGCTCCTCTACACACCAAAAGCCTTCCCTCAATGACTTCCCAGCTTCTCATGCGGAGAATGTCACAGGCGTAAGCAAAAGGTAGGAGCATCTGGCTCCGTAGAGCGTATGCTTATACAGTTTTTCCAGTGCGATCGACAGATTCCTTGTTCTCACGTGCGATCTCTTGGGCGCTTGTGATGCAATCTTACTGACCAGCAACCTAGTGTATTGCTCGAAAGGTACCCGAACTTTGTAAAGCATATACCCCAGGAAAAACAGATCAAGATCTCAGCGTACGACTAGCAAGGCTTGAGCATATCGTCGAGCTAGCGCTACCCCAGTATTTTCACAGTCCTGCGTCGCCATCTGCTACGTTCTCAGATAGACACAATCGCGCTAGCTCAGAGGGCCCCGATGAAGATAATCGCTCTATCATCGACGAACAGGACCCCAGAGGAGGCACCTTCCAGAGTGGGAAGTGGTATGGCAACAGTGCCTCGGGAAGTGTTGCTCCAGCTTCCGTATTGGAGCAAGTGAATGCTTCAGTGGTTTTCTCCATGCAGAATCTAACCTGTGTTTCGTTAGTTGGCAAATGTCGTGGTTGCCAGTTCTCATCAGGAGCAGTGGGACCCTACTCACCATATTACTGGTCACAATGCTACTCCTACAACGCATAATGGTACCCACACTGTGGACAACAAAACAACGCTTGCGACCCCTTCTCTTATAGAATCCGTCCGACAGGATTCTGAGCCGTCCGCTGTCGACAACCTGAAAAGTCTGGTGCAAGAATGTGGAGTATCTCCACACAAAATATCGGAACTGCTTCAAGAGCTTCCTCCCCAACGATTTTCGGATGTGCTCATTGATCATTATTTCACATCTATGTGAGCACAATCCAACCGCAGAATCGTTCCCTGCAAATCAGCTTAACCTTTCTGCCAGAAATTGGACAAGGTACCCTCTGTGTGAAAAAGACTTTCGTGCAGCATATTCATCCCTCTGTGCAAACGGGGTCGGAGCGAACACTAATGACGCACGCTTTTTACCCCTTCTCTTCGTTGTACTGGCCATTTCTGTGCGGCTCGCACCGGAACACCTTGCTGGTGATTTACGGACAAGGAGGGTCACTTCGCTCAGGTATTACTGGTCATGTATGTCCCAGTCCCTGTGTATATTTTCGAGCTGACACCCTGAGGAGCACGACGGTCACTTCTCATCGCAGCAGCAATTCAACCCGATTCGGTAGACATTGTTCTAACTCGGTTATTGGTGAGTTGACCGGTTATTGGCTTCTGCAAGGTCTTCCAATTTATTTGTAGAGCGCTCGATTTTTAACATTTGATCG
>JBBPUK010000005.1:117790-133244 GCA_038094635.1 Tylopilus cervinicoccineus | reverse complement strand
CGCAGCAGCAATTCAACCCGATTCGGTAGACATTGTTCTAACTCGGTTATTGGTGAGTTGACCGGTTATTGGCTTCTGCAAGGTCTTCCAATTTATTTGTAGAGCGCTCGATTTTTAACATTTGATCGTCGAATTACGGAGTGTTGGAGCCAACTTGGCGCGGCTGTGCGAACCGCCCAAGCCCTCGGCTTACATCGAGACGCCGCCCCCAGAGTTAGTTTAATATCTTATACCACATACTTTTCCCCTGACGCGATTGCAAGGGGCTGGATCCAACCCAGGTCGAAAATCGCAGACGCATCTGGTCAGCTTTCTTCAACAGCCTGTTGCATGGGGTTAAACAGTTTTATAGGTCCTATCTGTATCATGCAGATCGTTCTTACGCCCTTGTGCTTGGTCGACCTAATGCGATTCAAGATGATTATACATGCACTTTACCTCCTCTCAATGTCGATGAGGATTTCTCTCCTACTACAATTCGCAACCCGCCTCCTCTGACAAGTCCCACGGTCATGACTTTCGTCATCCTTCGCCATCAACTAGCTGCCATCATCGGTCGCATGGTTCATCATTTCCAGAAAGTTAACACCCCCAGCCACTACTCCGACGTCCTCGCCCTTGATGATGACCTTCTAAAATTTGTTTCTGCTTTACCACCGCATTTTGCATTGGAGCCAGACACCTCTCTTGACGAGAACATGCAGTTCATACCTGTCCACCGATT
This sequence comes from Tylopilus cervinicoccineus, assembly GCA_038094635.1. Taxonomy (NCBI): domain Eukaryota; kingdom Fungi; phylum Basidiomycota; class Agaricomycetes; order Boletales; family Boletaceae; genus Tylopilus; species Tylopilus cervinicoccineus. Next base: position 132,520 of record JBBPUK010000005.1, on the reverse strand, counting down.
CCTGCTCATCACAGAGATTCTCTTCGTGAGGATAAGCTTACATCGGCCGTATTTGCTCCGTAAGCTGAGCAGCGATCGCTATCTTCGGTCACGAATTGCATGCTTCGAGTCTGCCATCAAGGACTTCGAAGTTCGCAGGGCTTTCCGTGAGAAAATTCCCAAGGAAACCCGCGAATCTCTTCATAATGCATATAGGGAGTTTCAGACAGCGATGGTTAGTGGTATTTATCTCGTTCTGCACCCACATGGGAAGGACGCAGGTATGATGCACACTATTTTGGATGACTTCCTCAAGGATCACGAGGGTGTCCGCGAAATGGATGAGACTACTCGCCGGGAGCTCAAAATCATCGAGTTCTTAAAGAGTCGTGCTCTTCAGATTGTGGAAAGCATGACGCAGAATACAGATCAGGATTCACGGTCGATGCCTGATTTTCAGTCGTCCACTGCACTAGCAGTTTCGCTTCACGGACAATCTGCATTCTCTTCCATTCTTGCACGCACCTCAGGTTCCACGTCGCCCCACTTGTATCCAGCTTCCCCCTTTGTGCAATCTCCCGCTATACAACGTCTGCAACAGAGTGTTTCCTCTGACGGAACACTTAATTCACCTGCAGGCACAAACAGCCCGAGTGGAGAAGAGGAATCTGCCGCCCAATCATTACTAGATCATTGGTGCAGTACATTCAGTGATGGCACAGTCGATGGACCAGTAGGCATGCCCGCGCTCTCCTGGGGTGGGCCAGGCGGTGCAGACTTTACCGGCTGGGTCGGTGCCGGCGCCAATGTACCACTGTCGATTGATCCGAACTTGATGTCAGCATCCGACGGTGACTGGAACTATTGGGAAAATCTTGTCAGTCAAATCAAGACTGGACCTCCTTTGTAGGCGCCCTTGTGACGAAGCAGGCTTCGATCTCATAACTCAGTAGAGGTGTTCCCGTATAAACTCTCCTCGTATTACGTATATGCTATCAAATATCGGAGGACATGTCTTAGAATGCAATACTGGTTCATCTATTCTATCCAATTAGAACCATCCAGCATGATTTGTTCGGCATCATGCAGTCCTCATTACCCATTTGAAGCCTTGGCCATTTGTCGTGTCTCGTCGGGATGACCGACAAGGCGTATATACTACACTGCCTATAGGCCCACGCACATGTGTCTATTACTACAACCCCCTGGCGTATTTCTGTTCATTTGATGCTCCGAATATTCCCAGGTCTCCGCTTATTGCTAGGCGAAATCGGGCCGAAGCGAGTACCCTCTTCAACAGTGAACATGATAATATCGTTCAGATACCGAGTTCATGTGCGAGAAGAACCGCAGGCGGTTGCAATAATGGTTATGGTCCGCAAAATGGAACAGTGGTCTGCGATGGGGAGTCAAGAAGGCACAGGATCATCAAGTGTACTACCGTTATTCTGTTTTCGTTAGATCTGGGGAACTGTTTTGCATGTTCACAACTCGAACGGTAACTTAGGTACGGTGCCCCCAAAGAGATCAAGTAAACACGTACCAACGAGATGGTTATCAGAACTTCACAAAATCTCGTTAACCCTTCGTAACCCTCTTTGCTCTTCTGGTGTGATCCTGCGACCCTTCCCACCGATCATCATACGAAAGCATGCTCTTTAAAGAGGTTCGAGGCTCGACAACCCGCTGAGGGTGGAATAGTCGCACACGTCAGACAATCCCGATCGTGGGACTGAATACCTTCACCCTGTTCTATCCCCTTGTCGGATCTGTGGGATGTTTGGCACGGTGCTCATCTTTAAATCTCTACAGACGCTTGGTAACCGGCTGGATAGGCAAGGTCGAGGAACGCCGGATCGATCGAAAAGTACTTCGAGGTTCGGAGGCATGTCCACAGATTTGAGCTGGCAACTAGGTGATTTTCCGTCTGGTAGCTGCGTTACCAGAAATGACACCATGATGACAAGAAAGGCCATGTAAATTTGAGTCCGTAGAGGTGGTAGCCTTTATATCTGTCCAGGTGATTATGGGATATGGACAAGGTGGATAAAGTAGTGTCGATGCTTCAAACTCAGTCGCTATGTATGTTGATGGATGGTGACCCGATCGTCAACCGGAACGCACCCGTCGTAGCGAAATCAAAGACAACCTCATACATTTTTGCTGGATATTCAGCTGTTATACTTGCACATACTTTACTGCAAATCACTCGTCTCGGTGTGCTGGCCTTACTGAACAAGTGATTGTCTCGAGATCGTAAGTCTCGGTCGGACACCTTACTCTGTGCCGAAGGCTTTGTTGACTATCCTCGCCTGCAGGACGAGGTGAGAATATCATTGTTTTTTGCATGGGCCAACAACCGTGCCAACGACAGAGTTCCCCGCTCCTATGGGGGCATGAAATTCCAGATTCCACTGACTCTGAGTCGATAAGATGATGTGTGCGATTTCTGACTACGTGAGACTTGTTTTTTCACGCATACGCTAACTCCCAAAATACAAATCCACCAGTTCTTGATGCAACGTATGTCGTCTGTTTGTCGACATACGCAAAGAAAGTGCCTGTCCACACTCTTCTGCCATACGCCAGTGAAAACAGAGGGGTGCGTGTGCCGTCATCTACATGGCGACTGATCTTTACACGGGACCTTCGATCACCCCAGGTTTCAATACCCACGTTACCGATTGGTCGAAAATAGTGTGCAAGAAGGATCCGACGGAACTTCACGACCCATCATTGCTTACGTATGTGCAGGGGGTTGAGGTAACTGAGATATATGGCTCGGTGAGCGAGGCTTCGCTTTTGCCCTACTTGATGGCGGTCATGGCACGACGATATCATTCTGAAAAAAGCGCCTTTGCATATGTCGTCATTCTTACTCTCACGACGTCAGCTGTGAACGGTCAAGCTATCGTCGGACCACCAGCAGATCCGTTCTTGGATCCAATGGGTGATCCATACAGCCCCTCAGATATATTGCATCAAACACACTGACGTCTATTGTGTTTGGTAAATCAAGGATACTGGCGACGTCTTGTGGACTAACTGCACATGTCCTAGCACTTGTCATGCTGATTACACTGATTCAGACTGATTACACTCTCCGATACGGTACAAAGTGGATGCTGGCGATGGTTATTGGGGGTACAGTAAGTACTCTCGTTGTGTAGCTGCGTGACTTTAGCCAACAAGCAGCCTATGCGGTCGGGTTTGGATGTCGGTTCGGTTTGCATTACCACTCTGACTCTGAGGAGGTATACATCGCTGAGTATCTTTTCATCGTATCAGTACATCTCTTCACATTGTTCCTGTCTCAGTTCACCGAGCCTTTCATAGCCCCGTGCATTTATCGCCGCAAAATATGTCTTATTGGGACGACTCGCGAGATACATATCATTCCTGATCCAAGTTATCGGTGGTGGTATGTCAGTCTCTCACAACCAATCTCAGTGACAGACAGGCTCACATGTATGTTTATTGCTACCATCTCCCTACAGATATCTGACTCCGCTGATGGAGAGGTCTTCCTCGTCAGTTTGGTGCTCCAGTCAGTGTCTTTTGCTTTATTCAGTGGTATTTACATCCGCTTCTTGTATCGGGTTTGTACCTGGAATGCGATGTATGGGAACGTGACAGTACGGAACCCTGGTACCGTGATTGGCAGACACTGGCCACAGCCCTGTCTGTCAGTTGTATTGGTATTCTCGTGAGTGTCCGGTTTGATTCCAATTCAAGAATGATTGATGACATGTCTAGGTACGATCTGGCTACAGAGTTGTTGAACTCTCAAGGCTATCAAGGCTATTTCGCAACGAGGGAGGTGCTTTTTTATGCACTCGATATGCTTCCCCTCGTTGTTTCCACTTCCGTGTATGTCCTATTCTGGCCTGGGCGGTTCATCCAAGAGGAGATGAAGATAGTACAGATGAGCAGAAGAAGTCGAAACACTCGGTGCCAAACCAAGCCGGAAGTAATCGCATGTAGATCTCTGAGCTAAGTCCATGATTTCGAACCGTCATGCGCCTGCTCAGTTCCGTCGGCCCACCATCTAGTACATGTCTAGATTTGAGTCTCCGCGCTGTGACTGTCAGTGTCATCGCTTACTGCGGCGGTTCCTGGGCATTATGATCCTTTGAATATTCATTGGTAGGTTAGGTTTCACAAATTTTTATGCGTCTCCATGGACCCACTGGTCAGAAGACTCCGCAGAGGGCTATGCAGCACCATGACGCTAAACGACTGCAGTGATGATAGGGTGTCATTCCTGGATGAAGAGTTGCAGCATGTGAAGTACACAGAGAATCAAGGAAGTCAAAGTTGCCAGACTCAATCCAGTCGCTGCATATCATGGGCTATCAACAAGAAAAGTAGTGTATGAAGAATTGAGGCTTGGGCTGATGTTATTCTTTTCTTTCTTTCTTTTTTTTGGACAAGTGCTTAATATTATGTAGCAACCGACAGAGCTAGTCCTACATAACGCCCCTCCGGCGACCGGTTCGAGGAAAAGTGCACCCTAGATTCGTAGGGGTGTAGGGCTCCGTGCACTATCAGGTGTCCCCGGTCTGATCAGGGGGCTTCGGTGGCTTGATATCCACTAGCACCTCGAGGTTGGTGACCCTGTCTGGTGGCAAAGGTTGTAGATGCCAGGTGTGGAAGTCTTTGGTTTTTGTGTAGCTCCTGCGGTTTGCTTTCGGCGGTCGATGTCAAGTCGGTCCATGAGAGCATGTTTCTATTCCGTGGTGATGGCTGCTCTGGAGTGAGTGCGCTCGTCTGTTACACGGTCGCATCGCAGTGTCCATAGTGAGATGCGTTTTAAGCGAGCGGCACCTTGCGGACATCGATGAATATGGAACGGCCCGAGTTTGTATCCCTTTTGGGATTGATTTATCCAGCCGTCTGTTCCCACCCATTGCTCATGCAGTCAATCAACCGATTTCTGTACGGGCCAACGCCGGAAGAAAAGGTACGAGCATGGCAAGGTAAACTACGTGCAGAGAGTCGACAGCTGGACAGAGAGATGAGACAGGTGAGTATCATCGCAACACACCTCGGCGACAGTTCACGCAAGATCACAGCTTGACGCGGCCACCTCCAAAGCGCGATCAACCGTAAAGCAGCTCGCAGCCAAGGGCGATATCAAGTCTGCGAGAATACTTGCCAGAGAAATCGTAAGAAGCAACAAACAGAAGGATCGGCTGTCAGTCAGTAAGGCGCGCTTGGGTTCGATAGGGACGCAATTGACACAGCAACTCGGTGAGTGGGCGCATGCAAGAACTCGAGGCCCAACATAAACTCGAGATCCTTCCTAGCAATGTTGAAAGTCACTGGTTCGCTGCAGAAATCCACAGAGATCATGAAGCTCTCAAATTCGCTCATCAAACTTCCGCAAGTTAGTCAGGTCATGCGAGATATGAGCATGGAAATGACAAAGGTGCGACAATTTCTACCTCAGAATCACACATATTCAGTTAACTTCTCAGGCTGGTATAATGGAGGAGATGCTTGAAGACACCCTGGAGATGGACGAAGAGGAAGAGATAGAGGAAGAAGCGGACATAGAAGTGGACAAGGTGCTATTTGAGCTTACCAATGGCAAGCTGGGGCAAGCGGGAACTGTGGCAGAGGACTTGCCAGTGAGTGCGGCGATGCTCTTTTATACGGTCGTCTGCTGACCCGGAGAACTCGAGACTGCGCAAGACCGGTTGGAGGAGGAAGAGATGGAGAAGACGATGGAGAAGTACCGGCAACAGCTAGATGGACTATTGAGCGGTTAATGTTTCTGAGCACATACCTCCCCTCCATGATCCTAGTCGCATCTTGTATATTATAATCTATCGGCTTGTGCTAGGATGCCTTCCTGAAACGGTAATACAGGGGACCTTCCACGTGGGGCAATCCGTGTATACCCGTCGGCCGACCTTGGACGTTTTGTTCGCAACATTCTTTCCTCCTCCCAGCCTTGAAAATGCTAGCCCATAGGTCCCTCACTGGTTTTGCAAGGAGGTGTCCGCAGGTAGCGGTCGACTTGTTCTTGGTACAAAAAGGGTTCTCACGTTCCCAGTCCTACAGGCCCTACTCGTCTGCAGCTCCGACCAGTGTCTTTGCTGGACACAAGGGCAGCCATGTGAGCAACACACACCACGGTTTTTTGTCCGTCACTCATCCTCTCTCAGGGCAAATACACGGTGACTTTGATTCCGGGAGATGGTCAGGATAATGGTACACAACCGCAGGGTGATGCATTAATATCAATCTCAGGAATTGGTCCGGAAATTAGTGAATCAGTCAAGGCCATCTACTCTGCCGCCGACGTGGGTCTATATTATGTGCGTGCTTCCGATGTCCTCAACATAGGAGCAGGTCCCTATCGAATGGGAAGAAGTCAGCGTCACCCCGGTACTGAAAGGTGGTAAAACTGTTATTCCCGATGCAGCAATTAATTCGGTCCGGAAGAACACCGTCGCTCTGAAAGGTGTGTCGACTAGAAGCATCAGAGTTCTCAACAGCTGAGTCTGTTCAAGGGCCCCTGGCGACACCAAGTAAGCTCAGTGTCGGTGGTGATTTGCATACCTAATTTTATTTTTGCGCCAAGTTGGCAAGGGTCATGTTTCTCTAAACCTGACACTCCGCAGGACGTTCAATCTTTTTGCCAACGTCCGTCCGTGCGTTTCCATCAAGGGCTTTAAGACGCCGTACGACGACGTCAACACTGTTCTCATCCGTGAAAATACGGAGGGCGAATACTCGGGTATCGAGCACGAGGTATGGCATTTTATGCTCAAGTTCTTTCCCGTTCATGTGAAGATCCAGATTATCGATGGGGTTGTCCAATCCATCAAACTTATTACTTACGACGCATCGAAACGTGTGGCTCGATATGCGTTTCACTATGCGCAAGCCAGCGGGAGAAAGAGGGTGACTGCGGTACACAAGGCTAACATCATGTAAGCCAAGACAAGGACATGTTGAAATCACGTATTAACTCTGGCAGGAAAATGTCGGATGGCATGTTCTTGTCGGCTTGCCGTCATGTGTCAGAAGATTTCCCGGATATCTCGTACGATGAGGACTTGTTGGATCGAGTCTGCCTACAGGTACGCAGCATCATATGGCAGATGAGCGGCAACAGGTAACTCCCACAACAGATCGTGCAAAATCCCGAGCCATATTCGAACCGCGTCATGGTGATGCCCAACCTCTATGGCGATATTTTGTCGGATATGTGCGCAGGGCTGATTGGTGGTCTGGGTCTCACACCCTCTGGCAACATTGGACGTGTATGTATCGTTTAGCACTCGAAAGTGTCGTACACTAAGCCTTGCCAGGATGCATCCATTTTCGAGGCTGTACATGGCTCGGCTCCCGACATTGCAGGCATGTAGTGTGTTGGTGAAATCTCGGTGTCCACTGACAAGGTCCGTAGGAAAAGGATTAGCTAACCCTACGGCACTGTTGTTGTCTTCTTTGATGATGTTGAGGTTCGTTTGTGTTCCGCTGCGGGCCTGATTGATCCGACGTGCCTCGTTTCAGACACATGAACCTGAGCGGGTATGCAGCGAAGATCGAGAAGGCGACGCTCGATGTAAGTAAGAATCTTCCTGTGCGACCTGGGTACTGACGGCGTCGACTCGCAGACGATCGCAGAGGGAAAGGCGATCACCGGGGACCTTGGCGGCAGGGCGACCACGAAGGAGTACACTACCGCAATCATCGATAAGCTTACCGGTGCATGAGGACTCAGTAGACATAGATTGTCCGCCTGTACCCTTTTGTTCAATTATTGAGGCGTAGCACGGGCCCGTAGTGGACTTTGGCTGCGCCTGCGTAAACTGGTGGGGGGCGTGGGAAATGTCGAACACGAAAATGGAGGAACACCGCCTGGGACGTTCTTCGCGACGACATCTAGTAAACACTCATCCACGCCTGCACGCGGCATTCACCTCCATATTCCCCTCACACGCCCTACAGGGCAAGCCTTTCAGCAGACAACCACTTTCCTACTACCAGGCATACCTCTTTTCCCGCCTTGTTCCATCCCCATCGCTCACCCTGCTCTCCCAGACACTCATAAAACTTTCGTATAACGCCAATTCCTTGTAACGTTACGAACGAGATGACAGACGAATCCGCTCCCAACCAAGGCAAGAGAGACGACTCCAAGAAGTCGACCTCGGCCCCCAATGTCCCCCGCGGATCCAAGAGGACTCTTTCCAATGCCAGGCCCTCCTCTGCTGCGGGCAATCTCCCAGGCGCCCCAAGGCCTTCTTCTGTGGTTGGGAGCAAAAAGTCTGCTGCCCCTGCACCAGGCGGCACAGAATCCGGCTCTGAATCCAGCAAGAAACTCACAGACGCCAAGAAGCTTGACGCGCCTCGCAGCAAGAGTCAGAGCGGTCAGCGTAATGGGAATCATCGCAACCGCCAGCCCCCATCTTCCCAAGCCAATCGGAGCAGCGCTGCCAAGGATCGGGCTTCGATGGGCCAATCTTCTTCTCCCGCGCCTGCCTCTGCCTCTGAGTCCAGTGATGCACTGTCTTCCCTTCAGCGTGTAATCGCTGATCTCAAGACTACTCCCAACCAAGTATCTTCACCCAACAACTCACTTGCTGCTTCTATGCATGCACCACAAGCAAGTTCTGTTCTCCCTGTAAATGCGCCTATTTTCCACCCTAGTGCTTCCACGTTTCCCGCCTCAGCGTTGTCGGATGCCGCCCGGCACCGTAAGGCTGCATCTCTTGGTGCATCCGCTCTTTCAGGAAATTTTAACTCGTTTTCACCTCACCTTGGTGCGATGATCGAAGACGTAGAGGATGGAACGGGCGTACCCTTTGAAGATGGTGAAGTCTCCGAGAGTTTCTTCCCTGGTTCTGGCCACCAAGCCCGCTCTCAGTCTCAAAGTTTCATGGCACCCCGTTTTGCTGCCCTGGCCGCCCAGCAAGAGCAGGATGTTCTCGGTCCCACTGGACGCCCTCAGCTTGCTCCAAATTTCATGTTCGGTGCTCGCCGACGCACTAGTTCTAATGTGCCCATGGGCCCGTTGAACGAAGAAGATGTCGGATTCCAGTTCCCACAGCAGCAGAACCTACCTTCTGAAGCTGTCCACGATCAGAACCACAGGAGGGCAGAAAACGACATCACAGGCATTATGGCCGAGCAGGTATGTATAATGTGTTCCGTTGTCTTACCTTGACTCATCTACTCTAGATTGCTATTCAAAACCAGATCGAAGCCCTTCAACAACAGCAGCAAGCGCTTTACCAACAGCAATTGGCTTCCAACCAGGTTCTTTCTCTCCAGACTCCAGGTCTTGCACCCAATAGGCATAGACGCGTGCAGAGTACCCTTCCCGTCGCGAATAGCAGCGTCGCCGGTTTTACGCCTCCAATGGGTCAGTTCAACTCAATGGCTAACCTGGGCATTAGTTCCGACTCGCAGCCAGCCGGTTTACCCCGCGGTCACGGAAGGAGACACAGTGTGAATGTTGTCAACAAATCTAGCACTTCTCAGAACAGTGTTGGTTCTGTCAGTTTCCCTTACAGTAGCCAGGACGGCTTCGAAGATAGTTTCACCTCACCGTTCGGGGGCCATTCACGCACCACGTCCCGTGTCGACTCTAGTTGGAGAATCAGTGCGTATTAAGTTCTGCTACGTCGCGCATACCTGACTTGTCTAGCGCAGATGGTGGTGTGATTCAAGGCAACAATGCATTTGCTGCTGATCTGGCACAAGCACAGGCCCAGCTGCAAAGTTTACAACAGTTTCGTGCTGCTGCGGGTGGTCATCACCACAAGATGCCTTCGTTCTCTTTCCCGAACATGTTACCGAACATGATGGCCGCTAATATGATGGGCTTGGGCATGGGAGGCGTGAGCCTGTTGCAGCAGCAGCAGCAGCAGCAACAACAGTTTCAGTCTCAGTTGCAACAACAGTCCAATCAGCCGCAACGCAAGTCTCTGTTTGCTCCTTATCTCCCTCAAGCTTCTCTTCCGCCTCTCTTAGCCGCAGGAAAGCTGGTTGTAGGTATCCTTCGCGTCAACAAACGCAACAGGTCCGACGCGTATGTTGCCACCGAGGTCCTGGACGCCGATATTTACATCTGCGGTTCCAAAGATCGTAACCGTGCCTTGGAGGGTGATATTGTTGCTGTCGAGCTCCTTGATGTCGATGAAGTGTGGGAAACCAAGAAAGAGAAGGAGGAGAAAAAGCGTAAGAAGGAAGAGAACTCTGCCTACGACTTGAAGACTAGTGCAGGTCGCAAGGATGACAAGAAGAAGGATGACGTTGAGGTTGAAGGCCAGGGATTAATGTTGTTCGAAGATGAAGAGTATGACAAGTTTAACAATGTATTATAACATCTCACTTACTTTGTTTTCAGAGTCACAGATGAAGTCAAGCCGCAGTTTGCTGGGCATGTAGTTGCCGTTGTCGAACGCATGCCAGGACAACTCTTTTCTGGAACACTAGGTCTTCTACGTCCATCTTCTGCGGCAACCAAAGAGAAGCAGGAGGCCGAACGCCGAGAACGGGAGGGCGACCGTGGGGACGAACCACGACGTGGACCAATTGAACGCCCCAAGATCGTCTGGTTCAAACCAACTGACAAACGTGTACCTTTGATCGCCATCCCCACTGAACAGGCACCTGCGGATTTTGTTGAGAATCCTGAGGTCTATGCCAATAGGTTGTTCGTTGCTTGTATCAAACGTCACGTACGTTCTCAAAATTTCAATTTTTATATACAACTAACCTTGATGGTTAGCCCATCTCCTCTCTCCATCCTTTTGGTACTCTGGCCGAAGAACTTGGTCCTATTGGGGATATCGAAGTCGAGACTAGCGCTTTGCTAAAAGACTGCAACTTCCCAACCGAAGAGTTTTCAGAGAGCGTGCTCAAATGTCTCCCTCCTACTCCTTGGACGTACGTTGTTCGTGCTCTGCTTTGGGTTCTCTGTTCACATCATATTTCAGTGTTCCCGAGAGAGAGTATGAAGTTCGCAAGGATCTGCGCCAGGAACGGATTTTCACCATCGATCCTGACACCGCTAAAGATTTGGATGATGCCTTGTCTATCAAGTTCAATGATGATGGTACTTACGAGGTCGGTGTCCATGTTTCAGATGTGTCCTACTTTGTGAAGCCCAATACCGCGCTTGATCGCGATGCTCGCAAACGAGCTACAAGCGTGTACCTCGTTCAGAGAGCAGTGCCAATGTTACCTCCTACATTGAGCGAGGAAGTTTGCAGCCTTGCTCCTGGCGTTGAGCGTCTCGCTTTTTCTGCTATCTTTACAATGACGACAGAAGGGAAGGTGGTGAATAAGTGGTTTGGGAAGACGATTATCAAGTGAGTGATACTAAGTTTATATGATGATGTGCTAAAGCTATCTGAAAGATCGGCGGCAAAAATCTCCTACACTGACGCTCAGAAAGCAATTGATGGGCAGCCGTTGAACGAGCTTTCTGTGTCACCGGAACACAGCTTATCTGCGATCGAGGAAGATTTGAGAGCACTATATGGCATCGCCTGCCAACTCCGTGCCGGGCGCCATCAAGACGGTGCCTTGATCCTGTCCTCTTCTCGTTTGTCCTTCAAGTTGGACGAGATTGGCCTTCCTACAGATTGTGCGCAAAGCGAACGCAACAATGCTAATGATCTGGTCGAGGAGGTATGCATTATTCCAACTCTAGTATTAGCGAAGCTCAAGCCACGCCCTAGTTCATGCTCTTGACCAACGTTGCTATTGCTCAGCGGATTGCTGTCCACCTGCCCGAACAAGCTCTTCTCCGTAGGCACGACTCGCCTATTGAAAGACGTCTGGTACTCCCTTCTTGTCGCTATGCTCTCCTTGGTATTGATTTTTCCCGGTAGAATGTTTTCTCCGAGCGTGCCAGGCGTCTAGCTGTTGAGGTAGACACGTCGAGCGCAGGGGCTATAATGAAATCCTTTGAGACAATCACCAATCCCGCCGCTCGGATGGTGCTTGAACTGCTCTCCTTCAAAGCCACCCAACGTGCCAAGTATTTCTGTGCTGGCATGTTGGATATCGCCAAATATGGTCACTTCGCCCTTAATATCCCTCTCTACACACATTTTACATCCCCTATCCGGCGTTATGCCGACATCCTGGTGCACCGTCAGCTCGAAGCCGTTCTTCAAGGTGGAAGTGAGCAGAGAGACCGTTGTTGTGGTCTAAATTGACTTTGTATCCGCAGGTGACCCCAAGTTTACTATGGATAGAGATGCTGTCGCGAAGATCGCCCAACAATGCAACATGTACGTATCTGCATCATCCATATTTAAATGCTACTGAATGTGTTTTAGTAAACGAGATTCCGCGAAATTGGCACAAGAACAGTCCATTCACCTCTTTCTCTGCGTCTTCATCTCGGACTTGACTCACCGCTACGGACCAGTTATCCGACAGGCCAGAGTTGTTAATGTGCTTGATGCTGCCTTCGACGTTTTAGTTCCTGAATTCGGTATTGAAAAAAGAGTCCACGTGGATCAGATGCCAATCGACGTGAGTCTGACGGTTCAGCGATGTTTCCAACCACTAATGATCTGTGCAGAACCACGTGTACGATGAGCACACCCACACCCTCCAGATCTACTGGTCTAGCAAGGACGTCATCACTTGGCTTGCGGAAAATAGCGATGACGAGCACTTGAAGAAGGTTAAACAGAATGCCGAAGCACACGCTACCAAGATGGAAGTGGCATCACGCTCCTTGCATGACGAGACGGCCCTTTTTGATGAGGACGATGCTGAGGAAGACGAAATCGTGCTCGGCAGAGATAGCGAGATTGCTGGAGAAATGGAGACATCCAAGCAGCGCCTCATTTCCGCCGCCAAGGTCGAACCTGTGTTCGAGGGTCTGCGGATGACGCCGTCTGGGCACAGAATCCAAGACATCAAAGAGCTCATGACAGTTCCGGTACGTGGACACGTTTTCCTTGAAGACACCATTCATGTATTCTTCTAGGTGATCGTGACGGCCGACTTGACCAAGAGCCCTCCTGTCATCAAAGTGTACAGTGTGAATCCCTACGCTGAACCGAAGAGCGAACAAAAGAAATAGGTTACCCAAACGTCCGTCCTCGGATTCTTTTCGCCTTTCGAAGTGTATCTGCTGTACGATAGAGTTGATGTTTCCATGCTCTCCTTTTCCCTTACCTCTCTTTGATACTGACTCATGACCTGTTCATGTGCCGGTTCTGTACGGGTATGTCTATGAGATGTTTACACGTCGCTCGATTCCCCTGGGCCATAGTTGTTTGATCAGTTTGCAACACATGCATCTTTCCTGTCTATGTTTTCATGTAGTAGTGTCATTTGCAACCGAGGATCTTCGTCATAACATTGTTTCATAAGTCGGAAAACGCAGGACTAGAAAGACAGTATGAAATACTACAAGACTAGCTGTTATTGTAGGTGCTGAGCGGGTGCGGAAGATGAGTCATTGCTACAACCTAGATCCAACCTGGAGGAGGTGATGCCACCTCGTATTTGATGCCTCTTCCTTGCTTGCCTCTATCCCGGTTGGTTACATCTTTGTCCTTGTTTTCGTATGAGAAACCCGGGCTGGATTCGCCCGTCACAGATTTAACGGTATGCCGACCGCCACTGTCGTCCTTTGATAGCTGGCTCTCAGAAGGCCGAACTTCTTGGCGAGACTGGTATTGCTCAACGACTGTGTGGACCGAGTGTACCGACCCTGTCTGGCCACGAAGTGCACCACCAACAGAGGTGGAGAAGGGCGCACGCTGGACACGCTGTATTTCGTGACAGCACAGCTTTTCGAGTTCAACGAGTCCCAGATAGCTGGCTTCGTCGCGAAGCTCAAGCAGAGATTCGAGGCGGGAGAGCGACATGGGTCCGAGTTGCACAGCCCGCGGTAGCGTCTCTGGGTGCGATGACGTGCTTGGAACGGATCGAAGGTAGGTCAGAATGTGCGTGTAACTGCCCAAGGAAGAAAGGTCAGATACTATGGAAAGTACACTCTGGTGTAGATGACGTACGGAATACTCGGTCTGTCGAGGAAAATGCGAATACCAGCGGGAGGAGGGAAGCAACCAGAAGACGCAAGATGATCATGAAAAAGGGTGTTGAAGCCGTTGCCGTGTTGAGCCGAGGATACGTCACTCACATTTGAATATATCGATGCTGTCTCGGACGCAGGAGACAACAAGGATGTGATATAGCGGGAGAGATGAGAAGGCCGAGACACCAGGGATCGCAGAGAAGTTCGATGGGTAATGGTGCATGTCTCCAGAGTGACGATGACCTTGGAAGGGTCAATTGCGCTGTCTGGAATGGATGAAAGGAGGATAGCCTCGAATGGAGGTTGGGGTGGAGTTGCATTAGTGTCACTGGCAAGTGTAGGTGTTGAACGAGAAGGAGCAGGGGAATGCGCCAGCAAGGTAGGCCGTGAAGAGGAGAAGCGAGCGGAGAGAGATGGGGAAGCTGACGAGCGGGGAGGCGGAGTGTGGTCTGACAAAGAAATGCTTGGCGGGCTAGCAGACGACCTGCCTCCCCCTTCTGTATCTGGAATATCGGGTAGTGGTGGAAGAGGAGGGCTAGAAGGGAGTGGTGGAGGAAGACTGCTTTCACTCTTCTCTGTGTCGCGCAACAAGATATCGTGCTCCTCCCCACTCTCCTCATCCGTCGGATCGAGTCTGTGGGTTGAGCCAGACAATGCCTCTTGTGGCGTGCGCACGATAGTAGCACCAGAGCCAAGTGGACCACTACGGTGAA
>JBBPUK010000005.1:97011-108226 GCA_038094635.1 Tylopilus cervinicoccineus | reverse complement strand
CTTTGGTGTCGACTGCTGCTCGAGTTGAGAGGACGACTAATGGACTGTCAGGGTCGAGTTAACATACACGGCACCGTGCGAGGGATCACAATACTTGCTACGTTGCCGACATTGCCACCATCCCCCCAACGGCCCCAGCCAGGGCGTGGAGCGTAGAGTCGTTCATGCCTGTGAGATGGATGTGGGATCTGAGACTTGGAGGCCGGTGTGCTCTGACGTGCACGTCCAAGACGCTGAGTTCTCACCACTCACGTGGTAGATAGTACACGATGGATTTGGTATGACTGCAACAAGCATGTAAAACCGCACACCGTCCTACTCGAAGGTGCCGTCCTGAAGTTGCTTTAGAAGGCCCTGCATCTCCTCCACGTCCTTCTTGAACGCGCTGGAGCTCGAACCGGTGTCACTCCTCCCAGGAACATTGAATGCGTCACCCGAAATCGGTTTTCCGTCGTCCAGCGCAAACCACTTCTCCAGCTGAGCAGAGATGGCCTGCGCCTTTAATCGATAGTGAGTGCGAATAACATCACCAAATGGTTCAGGAGGAGCTTTCAAGTTTCCTAGCATCTGCGACAGATGAATGGGGACCATCAAGGATAACGGGACTCTTACCGCAGTTCTTACAACCATGCGCCGTACATTTGCCGAGTCTGCTACGAGTCAGCAAAACGTCACCCATTGTCGACTGACTTACACGCTTTAGATTGTGGTGTTCCACCACCATTGGCCCATCCTGGCTCATTCAGGTAGGGCTCATCGCATAAAATCATGGATTGTATAGAGATGAGAACCTACAAGTGGAGACCGTCTACGAGCCTTGTAACTTCCGATCAACAAACGCACCTGCAGTAATGTTGATCGGCCTGATAACCAGCCAGGACCAGACCATGTGCCGAGGAGAGAGAGGCACACTTTGCCATCCTAGCAAAGATCACTAGTGTGAGATGCATGTCAATGCACCAACATTAAAGTGTACTTGCCGCATACAGATTGGGGTTGAAGCGATATTTTCCACCGTTTGTCTGAGCAAAAACAGGAGTCAGACAACGTTGACATACTCGGCATTGGGTATTACCGTCATGTACTTGACACTAGGCGGTAATTGATTATAGCTTGGTCCGAGGAATATGTCGAACAAGAAACTGCCAAGTTTCAGCCGGGACAGTGAGAAGTCGGTCGAATCAATACAGACCACCCATCCTGGTACCTAGCAGTCAAATCAGCCATAGCCTTGGAGAGATAATGTGTGGGAAACTCACGGTGTTCCTTCTGGGCCGATGATCAGTGCCTTGATGATATCTACGCGGTTCTCATCTACTCTCAAAAATATCGACGAATCCCAAGCAACGGGTAGATTCGTAGTCAATACGGCGAGCTAGGAATGAATGAAAGTATTGTCAACCGTGGCAACTTAAAGATTTGGATCTCACTACCTCTTTCGCAATGGCAAGTGAACGTTTTGGAATTTCCGAGTTTGCAAGCATTCGAGCTTCACTGTTAAAGAAGAATTTGTAATGTGGAACTGTGTCTTCAATTGGTATCGGCTCTGTAGGAGGTACAGTTAGGTCGCAGTACTCAAATCGCACTTGCGTCGCCCAGTCAACATACGCCTTCCGGCGCTCTTCTTCTGTGTTGCCGACTTGTATTGATGTCAGATTGAATGCTGAGGAGCTCGTGATCCGGGGTAGGGATGCGTGCAGCCTATCAACGAAGGCATCACCCTTTGTCTCTCGCAAAGAACGATCGATAGCGTTCGCGGTCATCAGAATTCGTTGACAGAAAGCGAGTAACTTCTGATTCTCATCCGATAACGCTGGAGATGATTCCTTCTCCTTGCCCTTTCCCTTGTCCGTTGTCATCCGTTTCTGTTCCTCTGTCATCTCCTCTTCTTCGGGTTCTGTGGGCTTGATCCCCTCCAGTCCCTTGATGGCCGCTTGTGCTTGTATAACGATAGCTTCAAGCAACTCACGAGGTCCGGCACTGCCTTCATAGACGATTGTGCGTTCTCGGATTACTGACTTGCCTTTGCCACCCTTCCTTGGGGCGACAGATTTGATCGATCCAGCAACCATGATGGGCATGGCCATCATGCTCGCCAACGCCTCATGATTCGAGATAGTCTAGGTGGAGAACAATGTTTAAATGGACAGTCCTCCAAGGGATGCTACTTACTTCAAGCCATTCAAACAGCTCAAAGTACAGGATAGACCGATCAGACATGTCGGACAGGGAGTCATTTCGAAGAAGAGTGGAACAGAGGGAATTAAAGCGCCTCCGAAGATGCGCAAGGGCGGTAGGATGGACCATATAATCACTTGTGAGGGCCCCATCGGCTCTGTGGAGCGAGGGTAGGTAGACACGTATATGGGAGAGGAGTAAACCAATCTTCTCATCTTTGACGCGCTGTTGCGCTTGTGCCTCGAGCTGTCCTGAGGTCTGAGGGATCTTGAGTTCCAAGATCGGCGTTACCGAACAGTGTAACTTACATCCTCGCGGCCGTCACCCGCATATCCAGTGCCACCTCGTGCTTTCTTCCCTACCGGTAAGGACATGTAATATGTGTCATCGTCATCGTCATCCCCATTCATGATGGATGAATGAGGATGAAGATCCATCTTGCGTTTCTTACTCGATTTTGACTTGGAAGCTCCCTGACTCTGCTCGTCTCCCAATTGGCGCCTTTGCTCCATAAACATGGTTTCCAGCATTGCAAGACCAACACCCAGTATAACGCCTTGCAGGTTCGAGCAGTGGAACAAGCTGACGTAGATGGATAGACCGCTAGTTCCAGGATTGATTGTTTCACCACATGCAAAACAAAACTTGGTGTTGCAATTGGGGCATGACTGCGTCACGATGCGACGCAGATGCTCAATATACATCGAGAACTCGGGCTGTGGTGTGTGTGAGTGATCGGACAAGGGGAGGTCATATCAACGTAACTCACAAATACCGGAAAGAAATCGCTCCTCTTTCGATCAATATTGTATCCACAAGACTGAGGACAGGGGCATTTGTTGTTGCTCAGGAAGTCATACAGAGCAAAGAGAAACGACTGCTCATTGCCCTCAGGACAGCCTCTCATCCAGTCACCCTGCATCATAAGCTTGACCGGTTCCTTGGATCCTGGCAGAGTGACATATTCGGGTTCTTCTTCCACCTCGATAACTTCCTCGCGGCGATCCTTGGAGAAAAATATGCCTGAGGTACGGTTAGTTGCCAGATCACATAGTCAAGACTCGTATTTGCCTGCGTATGGGTCAACCTCCCCTGTGTTTCGCTTTCCCTCGTAATCGGAATCGTAGTCAATGTAGTCAACTTAAAGGTGGTTGATGAGCGTGTATATCAACAACGTCACGACGAACACACCATCATCTTCGTTATCTTGCATATCAAGATCCTCGTCTCCATCCATATGCTCTGGGGTCTGACAACCATCAACGGGGAGGAACACTGGGCCGCAAAGAAAGAGGGCATACGGAGGCACAAGGCGTCTGTGAAGGGCTCATTGGACCTATTGGACTAACTTGTGCCATGCGAATGTCATCGTCGCCGTCTGTCACGCACGCAAATTCTCCATCGAAGATGCGTTCCGCTGCCTGCATGACATCCTTGTATTTGCGCAGAGCTGCCCGCGCTTGCGGCGCCGTTGCACCCTGTTTTTAGCAAGGAATCGCACCCGAAACATCTCACGCAAAGTCACCAGTAAAAGCGTACCATCTCGACGAGCTGGTGTATTTCTTTATCCATTGCGGTGAGTGACAGACGGTTGAGTTGGACGGAGACAATGTGTGCCATTACGCGAACTTGATAAACTCAAAACCACGTCACACCGTGACGCGTGATTGTCAGATTTCTCCTTGTCAGAAAAGTTATATAATTGTAATGTAAATAATTTAAAACGGCCTATTCCCAAACCAAAGAATGCCTGTGTGATGGAAAGAACTAACTGGACCAGGGTGGCGAAACGAACCAATAGTCAAAAATTCGGGAAAAAAAGTGACCGAAATATTGCCAGAGTATGTCTGGACAGTGGGTACTCGTCAAGAAAGTGTCAGTGAGCAACGCATACAAGTAATTGGTACACACAACGCCCGCTTGTCGGGCCAGCCAAACGAAGTGGTTTGTCGCTGACGGTGAACAACATAAATTGAGGGAGGAAAGCAGTAAATCAGCTCTTCGGAAGGGGAGGGCGGTTTTCACGGTCATCGCGATCATACCCGAGAGGGTACGAGGATAAGTCGCTCATGAGTGCCAGAGTGTCCAAGCTGGCCCGCTGACGCTCCTGGATACCCGAGGGCGGATGGCTGGTTTCCATTCCTCCGTGATCTATTTGGAAGGGGAAGTTTCCAAGTCCTGATGAAGCCGTGGACAGTTGAGAGCCGGTTGACATTCCCAAAATACGGCGGTTTGGAGGATTCAACGGAGGCAATGAAGCCTCGACTTGTCTAGCTCGGGCTCCAGGCACGGTGGGGAGGGGAATGGCGGGTCCCACTGTGACGAATGGGGCTTGTTGCTGTGTAGCAGGGGAGTGTTGGCCAAGCGGCGAACGTGGTGGAGAGCGAACAGGACGCGATGCTATTGGAGACGGTGGGACGAAAGGGAAGGATTCGAGAATGGAGTCTGCTCGGGTAGATGTCGTGGAGACCATGGACGTTCCTGACATTCGTTTGGATTTGTCGAGACCCTGTGCGCGAGCCTGAGCTTGGGCGTGAGCCAAGGCACGTTGTTGTTGCTCTTGGAGAGTGCTAGAAGAAGCGGGCGAAGGGGGGATTGATTTTGCCATGGAAATGCTAAGTGGCAGATTTTGATCAGAACGTGCACTTGGTAGGCCAGTGCTGACCCTCGTAGCATCCACCGCGGATCGTGGCTGTGCAGGTTCACCTGAATCTGCTCCAGTCTGCGAATTAAAAGAGGCGATCGAATCTTGCTTGGATGGGATGTGATGATCCCCAAACGGATCGCTACGAGGAGAGAGTTCGTGCTCCTCATCAGCTTCATTGACAACGTCCGCAGGACCGAATGAACTAGCAGCAAGGGGCGAACGGATGGAGGGACGAGATGTAATCGAAGGGGGCTTCAAACTATCCGAAGAAAGATGCGAGACCGGAGTCACAGTGCCTGATGTTTGGATGACCTCTGCTCTGACTTTGCCAACGACCTGCCGGACGGCACCCTGAGTGTGCGTGACAATCATGGGAGCCTCGTTTAAAAAGTCACTGGAGTAACTAGCGTTTGATCCATATGAAGCCCTGGATACGCCCGAGCGCTGAGACTGGGCGTAATGTGGAGAGGGCTTGGACAGGGTATCGAGTGAGCCTTGAGGGCTGTCTAGGACTAGGTCCGTAGGACGAGCTGGGCGTACTGGAGAATTCGGTGGGAAGGAGCCCAACTCGGAGTGCGGAGAAGGCGGTTGGACAGAACCAGGCGACACCAGGGCAATGGGGATAACGTTGGTTCCGTTCGTGGTCGTCGAGGTGGTCTGAATGGACTGTCCATCGTCAAATGGATTGCCTGTAGGCTGCCTATCGGAGGCACGGCGTGCGGAGGAGGAAAGGGACGCCTGAGACCGAGGGTCAAGATCGATGACACTATCTCCCGTGGAGGAATACACTCGGACAGTATTCATCGAGGGGGTCGGGGTCGTCGGGGTCGTCGGGGAGGGTTGAGGTTTTTCCGTGGGATCAGGGCGATTCAGAACCGCTTCAGCTGGAGCAGGGATGTCTGGCTTCTGTTCGACGGCTACGTCATGGGATTGACGTGCACGTTGACGACGACGATACAAGAAGAAGACGAGCAAGGCACCCATGAGGACGAGTAGAACTGCGACTATTGCGCCAGCAAGGGCACCAGAGCTGACGGTGCCGTCACTGCTGCTGCCGCTGTCCGAAGGATTGGGCTGACAAGTGAACGTTGGACAGGCATTGCACGACCTGGTGGGGTGGTTAAATGCGAGAGACAGGGACGGGTTATGTGACCGACTGGGTGATCTGGATGCAAGTCTCGTCCGCAGAGCAAGTGCAGACAGGCGGGAGCGACGGGCAGGAGACGCACTGCCTTGGTAAAAGATCCAGACGCATAGAGAGACGAGGAAAAGGGAACAAAGGAGTGTGTGTTTTTCAAAGGGGACTAGTCTACGATGTGGGAGTCGATGGCAGATGGGAACTGACTTCGCGTTTCCCACAGTGGTCCCTCTCGACCGCCCCGTATTTAAGTGGCCTCCAGGGCGTTAATGAGACGCCCGCTGAGTGCGATTCCCTTCAGCCTAGACCTCGTCTGGCACGCGACGCTCACTTGCACCCTCGTTTCGGGTTTGTATCCCTCCGTTTCACCTTCCCCCTGAACAGTGCACAACAGGCTGTGAATCCGCCGCCGTTTCGCGACCTTGTACATGGCTATCGCAGTTCATGGCCTCACCTTCTACCATGGTAGTACGGACGGCGCCCCCTCGCTTTCCAACATCTCCCTCCAACTTCCATCCGGGTCCAGAGCGATCATAGTCGGCGCAAATGGAGGTGCATGTTTCACCTCAACTCTGTGAGGTACCCCCGCAGACTGTCCGGGACTCACGTCTCCCTACAGCGGGGAAATCCACCTTGCTGCAGATCCTCGCGGGGAAACGGCTCATTAAAAACGCGCACGTCTGCATCAACGACAGGGACGTATTCTGGGATTCCCCCCCTGGCATCGCCTTCCTTGGCACAGAGTGGTCGGTCACTTCTCAGTCGAGCTGCTATTTACTCACCCCTCCTTTGTCCGTCAGGGCGATGAATCCTGTGGTTCGTGGCGACATCATAGTGTCCGCCTTCTTGGACTCCGTTGGAGGCTATAGACATAAAGAGCGCAGAGACAAACTGCTCGATATCTTGGATATAGACCTGGACTGGCACATGCACACTATATCGGACGGAGAACGGCGCCGCGTTCAACTGTGTATGGGACTCATGGCGCCTTACGACGTTCTGTTATTAGACGAAGTCAGTTCATTTCCGTTTCACTTCCCAGAGCTCATCCCGCCCTTATCACTAGGTAACGGTCGACCTAGATGTTTTGGTTCGCAGCGAGTTGCTCACGTTCCTTCGGGACGACAGTATTGCGCGTGGAGCAACCATCCTTTGTATGTGTTAATTGCTTCCCCCGGATTACCATCTCACCCTCATAAAGATGCCACTCATATATACGACGGACTGACTAGTAGCTTGTCTCCGACCCATGTTGCACATATGCGCCTTGGTTCTTTCTTGACAGAACCTACTCCCTGGCTATCCAATAACACGACCTTATACGACGCTGCTTTGCAGTGGCTCAAGGAGGACCGTGACCACCGTCGTGACCTCGAGAACCAGGGCCGCAAACCCCGAGGAGCTCGACGAAATGTTCGTGGTTAATTTTTTACTGCATCACACTTACTGATCAATAAATTTCAGGGTGTTCCAACGGATTCCGAGAACTTTTACAAGAAGTGGGCGCTGAATACGTCTGCCTAAGGTTCTTAATGCTGATCACTGCCTTCAGATACGACTACACGCACTAGATCATCAGACTAACATAACCACTGTAGTACTACCACCTCTCAAGTATAGATCTCTGCATTCAACTGCTCAGACTCGATATCTCAACTGTTGCAACATCATGTGAAATACATCCTGTTCAACTGAACTCGTCTGAGAATTCTTCGAGAACTCTCATAGCTTGCCAACTAGTCACTTCCCTTGTGGCCCTAGAGGGTTCACATCCGGTTGTGCGACACTACGCGAATTTTGTCAGATTTCAATTCTAGTGCTTATTAAAACTTAGGAAGGGATCGCTGGTTCGAACAAGCTGGCGTATTCTTGCAGGGTAAGTCAGAATAGTGTTAACTATCATTGCGAGCTACGACATTCGTGGACACTGGACAGTGAGACACCATTTTACATTTCAATCAGAAAAGGCTTCCTTTTCGTTATCCCAGCCAAATATCTCTTGGGCGATCCCAAGCTGACGGAGCATATTACCCAAGGTGTTGCAACCGGCGTCGTCCTCTTCCGGGACCAGTCGTCCTGTAGCGCAGGGTGCATCTGATGGCTCGGAGTCACAAGATTCTTCACTGGCGTCTCTGGGTTTGGTGTCCCAACCCCAAGGCATGTTTCCGTCCTTGGTAGTATCATCTGATCTGCGACTGAATGCCACCTTCCCCGCCAAGTCACCAATGTCCTTGAGAGCATCCCAGACGTCATAGGCAACTTCTCTGCCCGCTTCTATCCATTTTTCCGCTAGCCTGGTGAGGACTTCTTCTTCGTTGTCCTCCTTCACTTTGATGGCACGTTTAAGCAGCTGTAATTTGCGTTCGAGTGTCTGCAGCGCTGGTGTGAGGCGTATTGTGCGCGAATCCGCTGAAAGAGCCCCTTTGACGAGCGGCGATCTAAACTGAGTAAGTGATCTCGATGCATTCGGAGCTGTGTGCTGCGAAGAAACGGTTGATCCTTTTTGATGGATGTCATCGTGACTCGTTTCGAGCATAGCACCCGTGGTTGATCCGACCTTCTTATTGTTCATGGTATGGGCTGATCCATCCATGACATGCGTGACAACGGGAAGCTTCAATGGAGGACGAAAGGGAGCGGTTAACTTTTTGAACTGGTGGCGTTGTGAGGCTATGGTTGCACGCTTCGGGGCAGGGGGGAGATAAGGGCAGGAGGAGTCCAGGTTCTATACAATCATGGAATACTGCTCTCCATAGGGAGAGCAATGCTTACCGGTCGTTTGGTTGGTTGAGAACCGTGAGACTCGTCCGGCTACGCAGAGTGTCAGTATGCGATGGGTTAAGAGGATTCTTACTCGACCATACATCAGCAATTCGCTTTCTGAAAAGTTCGTGATTACCACCAACATCCGAGGTAGGACTCATCTGCGAACAACATTGATCAGTCTCTTGCGATGGTGCAACTTCGGTAGTGCCACGGTTGTGGAGCTCCTCGGATTCTAAACGAAGATCATCCTGAGTGCCCAGTTCTGCACGATGGTTGCGAACACATTCATGAGAACTCGTGCAACCTTCTGCTTCGTCGGCCAGCACCTACAGGATATATGTGACTTAGTAGTAGCGTATACAGGAGATAGACTGTCCCAGACCATTTTCGACGGCTCGAGGTCACTGACCGAAGATTGAGATGACGCACGAGGTGATGAAGAGAACAGCTGTGGTGGGCTGGAACTAGGAGGCAGGGAAAAGTTCTCGCAAGGATAATCGAAATCCTCTCGAGTCTTGTCGTCTCCCAGACAAGTAAAGCCAGCTATCTGTGCATCAGTATGCAACACCTGGGTGGAGTTCAAACGATCGACTGGATCCGGCTCTCTAATGTCCTGTAGGGGTGTCGATGGAAAGACCGTGCTTGCGCGCAATAATGGCGAGTCCTGAGGATAGACAACTGTTGGCCCCTCAGCGTCATTGGAATGCATTGGTGTGTTGGATTCGCCATCAGGGTCAACTGGACACCTTGACGAGTACTACACTGAGGATGAGCGCTCAAAGACCATCGTTTGAAACGTTTGCCTTACACCTTTGGGAATCGCCGGAAGAATGATGTGGTCACAAATATTCTCGGTGGGTGTGCAGATGTGTTCGTAATCTGTTTCTGTCTTGATGTCCAAAAACTCCTGAGCAGGCTGTATATATGCGCGTAAGCTATGACGATAGTCGACAAGTGAAGACCCCAAATGCGATTGCACCTTGGATAAAAGTATCGGGGATTGTTCCTCCTGGGCTACGTCGTCACTCCCATCCGTTACAGGCCTCAAAGGCATCTGCATGCATGCACATTAACCTCAAGTCGATGGTTAGTCACGTATGACCTACCTTAGAAGGGATGTTATCTAGAACCGAATCCTCCGTCTGTGTGGTGTTACCAGGTTCATGTTCGCGATCCACGTTAAGACTTTCGACCAGTGTGTTTTGGCTAGTATCGCTTCGCATTGAATGCACACTATCATCGGTTTCCACGGCGCGAGGGTGCTTTAGGAGTCGCCAACTAGCGTGGCTGGTCGATAGGTATTGGTGGTGTTGAGCATGTGCGGGAAGGACCTAAAGAAGACGGCATGCTGGAAAAAGAAGGATATTCGCACGAGCAATGTCTCCGTCTCGAGATACATGGTTATGAAAAGTCATCCATCATTATGCACAAGAGAGGAACGATGGATAGGGAGAATATCTATTCTGCAACACATGTCATTTACGGACAGCACGGACTCGAGGGTCACCTTTTTCGCTCCGCTTGCGAAGCTTCTCCTGCCGTTTGCTGATTGTGCCTTTTTCACTGGTGGGTATTTCTGTGGACTTGTCCGACGACCGACCAATCATGGGACCAATAAAGTTACTCCAGATTTTAAATACGGCATATGATGGGATCTTGGAGCCATCAGCCTTTTCCCTGGAAAAACCGAGAGCAAAGCATACCAACAGGTAAAAACACCAAAACCAGTCACCGAACGCACCGCTTCCTATTTGGCAGGCCCCTACGTGCACAAATGAGGTAGAATAGTGGGTAGGTGGATGGTCAACGTACAAGTGACATATAAAATGTCGAAACACCATTCCGTGATACCGGGTTGGCTGAGGTCCTGGCCGGACGAAATGATTGCCCCAGTGGTTGGGTCACGTCGTGATGTTCCGATGCTTTCCAGATACCGGGACAAAAACAGCGCGGGTAGATAGGTCACGACGTATATAGCCAAGGAACCCTTCGAAGGGGGTAAAGAATCCCGTCTGAATAGCAAACGAAGCAAAATCGATAGTAGGGTAGGGAGGAACATCCCAAAATGAAGGACTCTGATAGCCTGTGCATTCTGTCCAGCTGCGACACTTGGTATTAACCCCCTACCGATCTCAAAGGGAAATGACAAGTACCTGTACGTTTTGCTGCACCTTGAGCCATGAGTCGGGAAGAAATGTGCGGTTGGTGTAGAATGGGAGTGGTCAGGACAAGGTCAGGAGCTGCATTTGACAGCTTACGTTATGCGTGAGAAAAGCACCGTCGAACGAGTCGTCCTCTGCTCTGCTGAGTGCAAGTCAGACTCTTACGAGCGTCTCATAGCCGGAGGCACCAAACATCTTTTTTTTTCTCTGTAGCTGTTGAACATGCATGTTCATGGATTCACATATACAATCTCAACTCGGGAATGCGGCCGTCTCACTCCCTCATGATGATAACACTCGTGCGTCGGCTGCAATAGTTTGAGG
>JBBPUK010000005.1:75879-92495 GCA_038094635.1 Tylopilus cervinicoccineus | reverse complement strand
CGATATACAATTTTGCAGAAGGGCACAAGCGCTGTTCGTGCGATGTCCGCGGTAAATCACGAAGTCCGGGTTAGTTCAGTTGACCAAACACCGGTGTCATCCAATTCTGTGTTATCGAGCCCAAACACCTATCGCTTCAAACCCTCTTTTCCTGACGTGAACACCGGCTCAGCAGCACCAACTTCGCCCCACACAGAAAATCGTCGTCCAAACCGACTTGTATTCCTCGAACCGGTGGTGAGCTCGAATCCCGAGTCGCATAAACATCACAAATCCGGGTCGTCTCAATCCTCAAGATTCAAACCAATGGCGGGGGACGGTATTCCATTTTCGAACTCGACGATTGTGCCACCGTCGAAGAAGAGAAAAACCCGGTCGCACACAGCTAAAACTAAAATTCCCGCGAAGGAGGCCCAGCAGGAGTTCTCTAGCTGAAACTAGAACGAATATCCGAGTTGGTATCACAATATTGTTTCTGGCGCCCTGTAGTTCTGTAATTCTCTGTAACATGATTTTCTTAATCGGCCAAGTACACTACATCCACATGTTGATAGAAAACAAAGACTATTGAACCGGTGGATATACCCGCAATGTAAAATGATTGTGACAGGAATCATTGTTGCAACATTTTCCACCGTTTCCGTGGGTACACCGATGCCTCATAATTGACAATGTGTCCAAGTAGCTCACCATCCTCTTGCCCTAAGTTGTCCTCGGTAGCTGTCAACAAGTTCTTTAGAGATTCTTGCACGAGTCCTGCGGTCTTCAATTTGCGTTCAAGAGACGGAAGAGCTGCCTTCTTTGGTGGTGATGCCTGAGGTATCGTCAGTCATGAATGAAAAGCGGCGGCGTAAGCTGATAACGAACTGGCGTTTTCAAGTATGTATGTTTTGGAGGCAAAACCGGAAAATAAGATGGGAGGGAGCGCAATGTCGTTGGTACGATCGGAGGTGCACCCTCATCATCAGAGGAAAGCAACTCTGGTGAACCTTCACGCGACGGAGGAAGCTCCAACGACGTTTCTGCGGATTTGCCTGGAAACATGTTTAACACACGTTGATGGTTCAACACAACCAATACCGACGAGCTGCTTGAGAGGCGAGAGCGATGTTATGGAGGTCTTTCCCTTTCAACCCCCTATCATTACACGCGAGGAGTGTGTCGGCTGCTATAGGGATGGCTCTGTTGGCTAGATTCGCATACTCGTGGGCCTGTTCATATAGTGCCTGGACGACTAGTCGCACGCAAAGAGCATTAAGAGGCACAAGACGGCTCCAAAGGGAACCTACATGCAACCACTTCGAGTTCCAATCTCTGTAGCGCCTGAAGCTCAACGGAGTCAAACTCTGCAATCTTCAGTTGTGACACGATCAGTTTCCGGACTTGCTTGGATGCGATCTCTGGGGATATCGTGGGGATGTCTGGCGCGATAGGTGGGCCAGGGGGAGGACTGGGAGCCTTGGCTGGCTGGAGGGTATAGAGTGGGTAGCCTGGTGGCGGCTGCGGAAAGTGGGCTGCAAAGTGTGACAGCGTTGCTGCAGGTACCATAGACTGACCCGGCGCCGACGGGGGGACTGGATAGGCTGGGTAGGGTGCCTGGTAAGTCCCATAGGGATAGCCTGTGAACATGGTCGCCATCGTGGATGATGGATTGATGAACAAGCTGCGCGTGCGACAAGTTCAGGCTCGACCGTTTCCTCCACCCAGTCGACGATATCTCAGACACCATGGGCCAATTCTGGTTTTCACCAGCGATGCAGCCTCCCCAGATCCAGGCCGACCCATTTCGTACCAGTAGACCGAACATCGTGGGCCCCGATGCCCCAGAGGATCCATACCCGATTCAGCTCGAAGGGACTGTGCAACACGGCTTTGGAAGAGGGAGCAAGGACCTCGGGTGTCCAACCGGTGCGTGTCCTTGCTCCCCTCCGTGATCTTGTCCTTTACCATACGTCCACACGTAGCCAATCTGCCCGATGAATCCATCACGCACATGGCTAGCATCGCCAAGCCTGGGGTATACTATGGATACGCGCGAGTGTATACTGTGAGCGGTCAACCGTCCGAGTTGCCCACTGAAGACCTCGTCGTGCTGCCCATGGTGATGAGTCTGGGATGGAATCCATTCTACAAGAACGAACGGATGACGGCAGTATGCATCGTGTGTTTTCGTCAAGCTTCGTTGTTCAAATAATTGCGTCCAGGAGATCCATGTCCTGCACAACTTCAATTCAGACTTTTATGGGTACAAGCTGAAAGCACTGGTGCTGGGGTACATCCGTCCCGAGCTTGATTACATTTCTCGAGGCAAGCCACCATCCCTGCAGAATAGCTCCAAATACTGACGGGGGAACAGAGGCGCTCATAGACGACATAGAGACCGACAAGAGGGTCACCCTCTTTTCGTTAGCAAGGCCAGGCTATGAAAAATACACGTTAGACCCATTTTTCAGAGACTGAGACAGAGAAGATGGTTATATTCATATTGTCACGGCCATATATTATCCATGCGCCATTCACGACGTTGGGTAGATATTATACCGTCGAGGTGTGTCGTACGCGGATGTATGTAGAGTGCAGCTCGTGCGAGTTCAATGGCTAGCGAGCAAGGGGTGTCAACCCGGAAGAGTGAAAGAACTCATGGCATCTCCACCTGCCTAGACGCGTCTCTTCTTCTTCGACCTCGTCCCACCAATCTTTATCTTTGTCCTGTCCTCGACCTCGACGACCAGCGGTCGTATCCTGTCCCCCTCGCTCGTCAAGAACACGCCTTCGACTGCGATCCTCCCCTTTCCGAACCCTGCAAAGTGCAGCGCAAGCGATATGCGGCCGTTGTCTTTGATGACCCCTTCCAGCCGTCGAAAGGCATGTACCGCACATTGGTACCCTGCCTCGTGCGACTTGCGGTTCGCGCCCTTGAAGCCGCAACTCCCACCGCTCCACCAACCTTGCGGAAGCAGCTTTCCGTCGGGGCCGCAGAGGTAGACTTTGGTGTTGTTCCTGCTAAAGATGCCATGGAAGTGGTATTTTGGAGGGGAGAGGACGGTTTTCGAGAGCTGGGCGGACACTTTGGATCGCGTCAGCGGGTTTGGGACGGTGTCATACGGAATGGGTCCTGTCGGGGGGAATTCCAGGTGCGGTGGAGTCGGGCGGGCGGGCGTGGATAGCGACGAGGACCTACACGGCGGACGCGACGCGCTACGCAGGCTGAGTCGCAAGGGAGAGGTCCATCCCAAGACCATATCTAAAGTAAAGAACGTGGGAACGTCAGCTTGAACACTCTTGAATTCGGACTTGACCGGAAACACTTCAGCCCACACAAGACCATGGCAGTATGTAGCAGCCCTTGCTCCCTAGGAACGTTCACTGAATGGTCTCGCATCAGTTCGCAAGTGCATTCTACAACACGGTTGCGAAACGCAACAGTACGTGGTGCATGTGCGCTCATAGAAATAAATCGATCGATTTTCGTGCAGGTATCTTCGTCACTGGCATCTTTGCGGGGGCGTTCGCATTTGGCGTCGGTTTCGACGTTGCCGTCCAGTCATTCTGGGACCACTGGAACAAGGGCGTGAGTCCTGGCAACCTTACTCGTCACATGTGCTGACAGGTCTTTGCCAGCGGCAATGGAAGGACATCCGTGCCAACTATGTCCAGAGCGACGACTCGTGACGAGTCTCTGTCATAAAGCATAGTTGCGGGGAGTGATGCCCTATCAATGGAACTGCTGATGTGGGTCTTCTTCACCTCTGCTGCCCGGCAGCAGCCATCAATACCACCTTATAAACTGTATGATTCAATTCGTGTAGAAAGCATGGTGGTTGCATTAGACGACGAGTATCCTTCGTGATGCGAATCGAAGTTATCTAACGGCATGGGCAAAGGGAAAATGAACGATACACAATCACTTTTGAGACATCGCGGGATACGATACAGTCGACATGTGAAGTGAGTCAGAGTCTAGGCAAGGTGAACAGACTATGGAAGTGCTCAAATACGAAGAAAGAGTAGCGAGAGAGTAGTGAAAAAGGACAACTAATGTGGCAGGCAAACTCACGTGGATAGCATCCCCGGATCCTCGTCAGGCTCAAGTGCGCTGAAAATCTCGTCAAAAATTTCCTTGCCATCCAGGACCAGCGGGGGAAGCTGCGACGCATCAACTAAGGGTTCTTCCCGGGACGCTTTTACCCTCCGCATTCGCTCATCATTCCAAATCTTTTCCAAAGTCTGCGTCAAATTTTTCAAGCCAAACAAGAACCCGCGATCAGGTTCCTCGGGGTAGTGTGGTGGAAAGCGAGCATAAATGATACCACTGTCTGCGTCAACTTCGGCTTGATACCCTTTGGAGCTCGACACCTGATGGATCACCGCTTGGCCGGGGGGAGGTGGATATAGAGCCCAGTCTCGTCCAGTAGTGGTATGTGCAAAGTCGACAATGCGAACATTGACCTCTCCGCGTCTGCGCTTTCCTCCAGAACGTCTACACACAGAACCGAATAGCAGATCTTCACTGTGCGTCCGTCGTAGAGATGATCGGGCTGCGACCTGACTCTTGGACCGTGTTTGTGACCGTTCCAACGATTCCCCACGCTTACTGCCTGATGACGGGTGTTCCAGCGCCGACACGCGGAAAACCTCCTGGGCATCACGATCTCCGTCGTAGATCAGAAGGAGACTACAACCGTAGAACCTGAAGCCCTTCAGTCGGCTGACGATACGTGCCAGGGCGTACAACTTTTGGAGTAGGACCGGAATGTGCCAAACAAGGAGACGCTCCCCATCATACAGGAAGGATGCGAGGAGCGATGGGAACTCCTCCGCGCGGATGTCACGGCCCATATACTTGTTCTGGGTAACGTAAGACTGTGTGGCGTGGTTCCATACCTGTGAAACAACAGTCAGCAGACTGGACAGCACGCGTACCTCGACAGCAACATACCTGCATGCCACATACACGGACACCAAGGGGTCGGCTCGTCGTTCGGTCACATTTCTTGCGCTGACTTCTCTTCTTCGACGGGATAGCATCCATTCCATACTGCCTAGTTCCCATCTTCAAGTCCAACACACAGGAGCGTTTCAGACGACCTGTTAAATCTTCCATGAGAATGAAGTGGTGTTGACGTGGTACGGAACTGGAACTTTGGCTTGACGAGACCGGCTGACTCGGTGCTGCAGAGGACAGGTGAACAGAGGGTGAATCTACAGATCGTGAGCGGGATCTTGGCCGAGTAAACAAAGGCCGGCTCCCATCCTCGCTGTCCAATCCTAAGTTTGACCGTTCCCTTCCAACAAAGTCATCCAGCTTATCATAGTCTATGTCCAGAGCGCCGTTCGGTTCATCGTGACCCATCTCGCTGTCGCTTCGCACTCTTCGCAGGGGAGAAGCGCAACGTTGACTTTCCTGCCCTCTAAGTCGTTCGACTGGGTCCGCATCACGCCAGCGAGACGTCGAGCGCAGTCGGGGAGATGAGAGTGGCGGCAGCTCTTGCCGAATAGACGCCTCCCTTTCGTCCTCTGTATGCGGAGGGTTGCATCGACGGTGGAAACGGCGCAAGATAGTACTGAAGATACGATCTTTTAGCCTGGTGTTGACGGTCGTGGAACCGGTGCCTCCGAACCAGCTAGGCGAGGGCTGCTGTGAACGGGCGGCCAATTCGGATCGGAAAGGTCGGAGGTAGGGTTGGCCAACTTGGGGGTCTTTGATCCCCCACGCAGACCTAGGGTCTGCGAAAGACGAAGCAGCTCGCACCGTTTTTCCCATGCAGAACGGATCGCCTTCATCGAGTGGGATCGTAGACTGCCGGGCAAGGGGAAATCGCTCCAAGTTCGACTCCACAATGCCCTGGTTCTGTATCAATGCCGGACTCGACGCTATTGCACCAGAAAGCTGCGTCGAGCGCAGACGCGGACGGGAACCATGGAGGTGGCCCTGGTGTAGCAACCACTTTGGGATAATATGACGGTTGCGATCTAACGCGACCTCTGGCAACTCTGCTTCTTCGATCGTCGTCTCATTGGGTTCGCTAATGGCCCTCTGCACCACAGAACCAGAAAAGTGAGATACGGCAACAGGAAATGAAGTGAGTGGTTGTGGGCTGGGGGGCGTTGCAGCGCCCTTGAGGACGCGACGGTACGTCACCAACATGACTCCGAGGTAACGTGGGATGAAGCCGAGAAGAGGTGGGGCCTCTCGCTCAACCGCTTCATAGAATTGATTCTCTCGCGAAACGAGGGGCTGTGATGGTTTACGTCAATTACACGTCATCATACACAAGGCATGTACTAACTTTACACACAGCTCTTTTTGTGAATTTGTAGATGGCACTGTGACCGCCAACCTGGTTGCGGAATGGACGCAGAGGGATATGGATATGGGGGAGGCTGTCCTCGGAATTACCGTATACCATGTTCAAGGAGTCTGCATTCCAGAGGTCGGGGCCATAGGAACTGGCATCGTCCTCGGATTTGTGGGGCAGAGTCGCCCGGATCTTCTCTCCTTCGTCAACCGGATCAATTGATGGATCTTGGAACTGGGCAAACGAGAGTGGGTGTTCCGACGTCCCAGATGTGGTGGAGATGTCCGAGGTCATTGATGACGTCTCCCAAGCAGACTCGTCGTCGGTGGACCAGGATGAAATCGAACGCGTTGGTGATAGGAGCATAGGGGGCAGCGGGGCGATTTGGGATGCATGCGGAGAAATATGTGTAGGGGTGGGTGACCGCGAATGGGACGGATCGAGATTGGTGAGTATACCACTCGATTCTGGCAAGCGGGGCTCATCGGTGATGTTGGCGGGATCTATAGAGGGACTGTATAGTGCCAAGGGAGGTATTCGATCTGTGGGAGAGCGAGAAGGGGAAGGAGAAGGGGGATAAGCTCGGGAGCGGGGTCGGATGCATGGAGATTGGGGGACGGTGATGGACACAGACTCAGGAGAGGTAAGTTGGGGGTCGACATCGGATGCTCGCCGCCTGCGCCTGCCGCGTTTGATTGTGTCCTGCCAGGAAACGTCTTTGCGCCAATGAAGTGGATCAGAAGCGGGTGGATCGCGTGTCAGGGAGAGAGAGGGGGGGTCTCGCCTAGGCTGTGAGTCAATGCTCTCGCGCGATCTTACGTTCTCCAAAGCGGTTGAGCTTCGTTCTCTTCGAAGGGCAGCGGTTTCCGGATCAGGCCAGTCTGCCCGCTTGACGAATTCATATCTGGCTTCTTCGACAGCGTCGCTTGTGTGAGAGGTGGTAAAGCGACGCTTGGCGAGTGCAGACGGAGACTTTGTGGGTCTTTCCTCGGACTCTTTGAAGAGCTGGAGGGACTCGGCGACTTTGCGGCCGATGCTGGCTGTCTGAGGGGGCGGGAATGGGGACGGGGACGGGGACGGGGACGGGAACGGGTAGTCTCCAGACGACGAGGAAGAGGAGCCCGTGGAGAAGCGGCGGCGGTGACTGGAGCGGGAGGGCGGCTGGCTGCGTCTGTGGGGGGTGTCGGGAGGGGGGAGGAGAAGGGGGTGGTCGGTGGGGGCAGGGAGGAGCTTCGGGGGAGTCCCCGGGAGCATCGTCAGAGGAGGTTGCTGGATGTGTCGCAGCATAAAATTCAGTGCGCGTATTATGACGATATGGAAAGAGACACGTGCTCCGAGATGTGATAGCAGCTGAGGGTGTGATGAGTCAGCAGGACCACTCGACATGCGACCAGCACCGTCGCCGTCAGCAGCGACGTCGACGCGCGCACAACCAGCCTGGTTGGCACCCAGGGAACATCCCCGTCGTGTCTGACGTACGGTCCTTTTTCTACTCGAGCCACGACGCCAAGCGGTGCCACGGGTCCTCGCGCACGTTTGTCCTCGCTACCTCTCTCTTATGTCTTTACACCTCCGTTGCCTTGCCGTCGCCGTCGCCCTTCTCGACGCCCAATCACCTTCTGCAACATGCACCGGCCCCCCCTCTCGTAAACCACTCGCAATTTCATCGCTATCCACCCCGTCCTGGCAACGTGCTTCCGCTTCCCATCGCTCCTATGCGCACGCCATTCATGTTCGCCATCTGCCGGAATGAATGCTCGCCCTCCGCAGTGATCCAAGCTAAGCTCCGGTCCTTTCAAATTGACGGGCGCTTCATCCCCCCACGGTCCTACTAGTGCGCCCGACAGAACCTTGAGTCCTTTCTCACGTCTCAGATCGCCGCTCCTACGCGACGCTTCCATTACGAATGAGACCTCCCAGGCTTGAACATTTCTCCTTGACCTCGATGACTCAGTGGCTGACCAATCTGTCAGTATTTTCAAACTCCGACAACATATATAATGGGTGTAGCTGTGTGAAAACTTGCCATCTACTGTCTTCATTCAACCACCATCTTTTTTCCTGTTCATATACCTGCCATGTATTCTGATGCTCAGGCACCACCTAGTGTTTCTTACTCCATATCTGAATCTGCTGGAGCAAACAGCCATTTACATGGTTTTTTGGGCAGAAGCTCTGCAATCTTAAATCATGATTTTTCAATTCAGCCAAGTAACAATCATATATGGTCATTGAAACAGCAAAAGTTGGCCATGCATGTCAACACCAGATATATAGCCTCTTTAAATGGCTATGTATCATATCCTCAGAGTTATATGTCAGCATCTATACAAGTGAGTATGATGTTCTAGCAAGATTGTAGATGACCAATAGGACATATAATATAGGCCTTGACCAATCAATCCCACTCATTTCAAGGACCTCAATCCAGTTCTAGTAGTGATTCTCAATTAGATTCCATGCTTGAAGATTCAAACCCTTTGAAAACAAATAAATGCAATCAAAATAGTAATTATTATTATTAAATAATTTATTAATATTTGACAGCCATTGGAACTGCATCAATATTCAATACTCAATTTACAAATGATCTCACTAATGGTATATTTGTTTTTATTTTTATTTTATTTTTAATAGTTAATGTCATGATAGATTCAAATCAGTCCTATATATCTGCTTCAACACCTAGTCATGTTCAGATTGGTGCTTCTATCAAAGGTATGAAGCTTAGTCATATTGATTAATTTTTTGAATTAATTCAACTGTAAAAATAGGTCAAAAACAGAAGCACAAACCTTATAACATCTTTCTTCCTAAAAAATCCAACAAACTGTCAATATCAAAGTCAATATCATCTATTGTCTCCAACCACCAACCTACAATCCATCATGCTAGTATTAGCAGAAGAACAACAGGAGCACAAATGAAGTCTATGCAAAAGGTTCAAAGATGGGCAGAAATTCTAAGACATACTTATGATATCCGTCAAAAGCAAAAGACTTATGCTGAAGTGTTTGGTGATGACTATATGGTACTTTTTTTAAAAAAAAAAATAAAGTAATCTCATTGATATTTTATTTTAGATCTCTAGATCAGACATTTCAGACTTGTTCCATCTGTTGATGGAAATTGACAAGGAAAAAAATCAGGTCACTCTTCAGCAGCAGCAAGCCATAGATATTATAGAAAGTATTGCCATGATTCAAGATGTTTGTGATGAGTCCAAAGAAAAGAAAAGCATTGAGGTTGCTAATAGAATTTTGAGCAACTTTCATCAACGCTTTTCTGCTGGATGATGTTCATCTTTTAGTGTATTGTTTGTAACTCTAGATGTTTGTAACCACTTGTTGCCTCTCAGAACATTCACACGTGACATCATTTTGACCTTGAGTGCAAACACACCACTTCTGATACCCGAATCAATGCATGTTCGCAGGTGCTGTAGGTGATGAGTGTCCCAGCATCAATCACTATCAACACACTGCCCATGACAGCATGGTGTCGTACATGGTATTGTTTGGCATGCTGCCCGTCTACGGGACTCGGCTGCTTCTCCGCACCGACAATGGCGTGTCCAGCTATTGTCGATGGGCGTCAACTCGGTGACCAACAGTCGCCGTCAACATACCAACCGAACCGGTAACCACTTCGGGCCAGTAGTATATAACGACACCATTGTCCGTCTTTCCCAAGTCCCCCGATCCTCTCTCTTCTGCACATGAAATGGCTCCCGTCACAAACGCCCGTCAGATATTCAACGAGATCCCCACAGGTTGGTCAATGACTCAAGCTTAGAACAGGTAGTGCATAATCCCAACTACTAGGTTATCCCATCCCTGGCCAAACGATCGTCTACGATGCAACTCAGACCATCGATCCCGTGAACGTCTCTTTGAACGGCGGTTTTCTCGTCAAAACGTTGGTCTTGTCCATAGATCCCTACCTCAGAGGCCGCATGAGAGACGCGTCCACTGATTCCTATGTCGTGGGTTAAGCCCTTGTCGTCTGTACGCCCGGGTCCCTGATGGCCGCGTCTCGTGATTCGATGGATAGCCGCCCTTCAAGAAGGGACAACCGTAAGCTTTTTTTTGTATCCTGTGCTACGCAGGGTGTGATGGGCACTTCAGACTCGAGAATTATGGTGTTGGCGCTGTCCTTCGTTCTGAGAACCCCGCGTTCGAGGCAGGCGATCACCTGTATGGGATGTTCCGTACGTCAGAAGCGAAGACTTACCTAGCCAGTTGATCTGAGCGGTGTCGACGGTGCAGCATTCCAGGAGTATTCAGTCCAAACTGGACCAGAGAGATTCACCAAGATCGAGAACAAGTACAACCTGCCTTGGAGCGTGTTCGTGGGGGCCGCAGGCATGCCTGGTAAGCTTCTTCCTCTGTAACGGGTCGCATGGACTCATTCTGGCAGGCCAGACGGCCTACTGTGCCTGGAAGGAATATGCCGGCGCAAAGAGGGTAAGCGCCTGTTACTCTTTATCAAGCTCGTAACCTGAGGAAGCTTCAAGGGTGAAGTCGCCTTCGTTACGACTGGCGCGGGGGCGGTCGGATCGTGCGTCTCTCTGTCTCAGGTGACCTCTCACGCATGGTCATGCCATTTCCTTCAGCCTGGTCATCCAGCTCGCCAAGCGCGACGGTCTCAAAGTCATCGCCTCCGCAGGATCAGATGAAAAGGTTGCGTTCATGAAGAGAATCGGGGCAGACGTTGCTTTCAATTACAAGACGACAAAGACATCCGAGGTCCTCGCAAAAGAAGGTCCGATTGACGTGTAAGTCCTTGGTCCGTTGCGAACCATGTTGTCTGAATGATGTTGCAGGTATTGGGACAACGTAGGGGGTGAAACACTCGAAGCGGCACTGGGAGCTGCGGCGCGGTATGCCCGCTTCATCGTGAGTCTGTCGAATCTTGTCTTCAAGCCACCCTTCATGTCGTCCAGGAGTGCGGAATGATCTCGAGTTACAACGTGGCACCGTATCCGGTCATGGTAAGTGGTACTTGGATTCCTGCTCAGGGTCATTGTCTTTGACTTGTGATTCACAACAGAATTTAATGAACATCATGGAAAGAGAGATCAAGGTTTATGGGTTTATCGTACGCTCGATTCTCCCAAAACACAGGGATGCTTTCTATGCAGAATTTCCTGCACTCCTCGCATCAAATGAGCTTGTGTTTCAAGAGGATCTCACGATGGGTCTCGAAGGAGCAGGGGATGCTATCTTGGCGGTGCAGAAAGGCACGAATAACGGTAAAAGTGTGGTCGTCGTTGCTAATCATTAATTGTACTTTGGTTGTGTGTGTACTCGTATACTCTTTATGCAAGAACAGAGAACCTATCACAGAAGACGTGACTCTCACATTGAGATATATTATAAAATGGACTCTTGTACCACTGAGAATAGCTATAAGTAAGGGTAATCATGCAAGCAGATGCGTGGGCCCGAAAACTCGATGGGACGATAATGTATCGTGATGCGCGTGTCGGCGTGAGGTCGTGGTACAAGTGACGTGCGAAATGTGTTGCACTCAATGTGTAGGATTGCCCTGGGGGATTATCCAAGAATACAGATTTGCGCCAAGTAAGAGAGGGCGCCACCGACCAATGCGGAAGAGGTATGATAGGTGCGGTGTCGCTGGGATGCGGATGCGGTATTGTGTTATGAGTTGCAATGAGAAGAAAATCTCAACTTGGACAAGAAAATAAGCTGCAACGTCCTGGAAGTGGCAAATAGGTGGGCGCGGATGGTGCGCAAGAATAGTCAACACACATCGACTTCAATATCTTCGTCAACGTCTTGCGACACGCGTGTCACATCCCTGTCGTGCTGCAATAACCTCTCCACCTCAACATCGTTCCCAAGCTTTCTTCTCTTCGTGAGTCGTCCTTCGTCATCATCGTCGACGACAACGGTCGGAGTTTGTGATCTACTGTCGTCCAAAATCGGCACATACAGAGGGCCACTATCCACAGAGGACGAGACACCCTCCTTCATTCCTGCAGCAGGGCATTGAATTGCTAATATGCTAACATCCGAGAAATTTTGGGAAGTCGTCTCGGTGGTTGGCATCTGGACAAGTGGACGCGAAGCCATTGGTCCTTGAGATGGCGCAACAGGGATCTGAGAAGTGAAGCCGGACTGTGCATTTCTCGAAGGTAATGGGACAGCAGTGAATGGGTTTGACCGCTTCGATGCATCATCCTTGCCAATTTTCGTCCCTCCTTTCTCTACAACGCTACCGGCGGTGGCTTTCTTCCTCTTCTTCTTTCCCATCCGCTCTTTCAGATACCGTACGATGTGACCCTGCAACACTTCCAACGCTTTTTGTGCCCCCATTTCCTCAAGCGCTTTAAGTTGCTCTGAGGCAAGAGAAGAGAAAATCACGGGAGAGAGAACGAGGGTGTTGTTGTGTAATATAATCGGGGGTGGATCCGGAGTGCCGCTTGAAGGATGGGAGAAAGGAACAGGACCGACAACAATTGGCAAACAAACAGAAGGCGGGAGAGCAGCAAATGGGGAAGCTGAGGCAGAAGACGACGACGTCACAGGGGGAATGTCGGCTGATGACGAAGGATTGCTTCTAGATGGTGCTAAGACTGCCCCAGGCGTGGAAGTGTTTGTGGGTGTTTCCACTGATGCAGAGCTCAAGCCAGACAATGCGACGGAGCTGAAGGCGGTAAGCTGTCCAGCCATTGTAGTTGAACCGATCCGAGAGGGATCACCTAGTTCGGATTCTGTCACCTGCACGGCAGCCCCACAGTTCATGGCTCTCGGCACAGTTGTGAAAAGTTGTCCCGGCGAGGCCTGCGTTCTACAATCGGATGTGGTCTTGACGGAGAAAGCCAGGGGTGCAGACGTCAGTGGTGGCGGTAGCGGGCCCATGCCATTCTTCACACTCCGTTTGAGTGGTGGGTCCAATGGGACCGCCTTATCTTTCTTCCTGGAACCTTTACTGCCACTGACCTTACCACTAACGGAAAGCGTCGACGACGATGCGGACTGAGCTTGGGCCTGAGCAGCTGCACGAGCTTCTTGTTCTTCGAACGTGTGCTCATACTGTGGGTCGACGGACCAAAAAAATCCTTTACCATGCTCTCCAGTACTGCGCTCCATCTTTTTGAACGCACGTCCTGAGGACAGATTATGGCGCACGGAGTTCTGGAATGATATGTAGAATTGTGTCAGTTCATGGAAAACAGTAGAATCTGGATCACTCAAGAGGGAGGCAAGAAAAGCGAACTCGAGAATGTGGAAGTTGTATGCCAATTACACGGAGAAGGGTACTACGCACCTCCCAGCCAGCGCCTTCGTTATAACGATACCAATCGTAGTTATTCATCATCCAGCCACAAATGTCTTGCAGGGTTGCTTTCCCTCCCATTGCTTTGATGGCTCGATGACAAAGTTGTGCGTACGTAAACGAGGGCTTTGGTGGCATTACGTCGGGCTTTGGGGGTGGGTTGGAAGCTTTCTTGCGTTTCTTGGACGTCGGGGCGACGGAGGTAGACAAGGGGGTTGGCGTAGAAGCAAAGGGGATCTTTGCGCAAGGGATTGCACTGGAATTGGGGAGTTGAGGGTCCGGAGAATGAGAATGCTTTGGTGATGGTAATGAGGGTGCTGTGCGTGGTGAGGGGGAATGAGATGGCAAGGATGATGGGGGGGAGATGGAGGTGATGTCAACAGACGGGGAGCGCGCACGTTGCACAGAAGAGACCGAGGATGGAGAGGGGGAATCCTCAACTGTGGCAGGTGGAGGGAGCACAAAGTGGAACGTTCGCGAGGCTATCTGAATCTGAGACCTGAAACAATGTAAGGGGAGGAGGGAGAGGGGAGGAGGAACGGGACGCACCTCTCGCCCAGTGGTACTCGACTGCCCGCACCAGACCAAACACCGTCTACCCAAGCGCCATTGCGTCCAATAACGACGAGGACAAAGCGGCCCTCTTCCTCCTCGTACTCTATCCTGGCATGCAGTCGTGATACGCTCTTGAGTGGACCAAGGTCGACGTCAACGGGACTTTGAGCGGGAGGGGGTGCATCCGGGCCATTGAGAGTGGCAGAAATGGGGGGAAGACACCTCCTTCCGATGGTGACGGTGAGGGTCTGAAGGAAGAAGGTGATGTTGGGGAAGACGAGGGAGTAATAGGCGCTGATCTTGGCCGGGGTGTCGGTGGGAGCGTCGTCGGCAGGGACGGCGGGGAGAGGGACGGCGGTGGCAGACGACGAGAATGCAGTGGCGGGAGACATCGGGGACAACGGCGGGCAAGGTCAACTGCGACGTGGCGGCGGCGGCGACGACGACGACGACGGGACAAGTCCGACTTCAGAGGGGCGAACCCCGACAACTCCGACCCCGCCAAGGGGGGTCTCCGGCGTTTTCCGTGCTCAGATCAACAAACGTGCGTGACCAGCTCCGTTGCTGAGAAAAAGAACAGACGAAATGAATATGTACAGTACTCCAAACCTCCACGCCTGTCAAGCCCCAATCGTCGCCCTCCCAAGTGCACCGGGAATCGATGATATCGAGCTTGGCGGGATAATCCCTACCTCGGTCACGACGGCCGTAATGCATGACGGGGGTGTCAGATCGTACAACGGACTCAGAATGGAGAGATTGGGTCGCGGTTTCAAGCCTTGCGTATCACTATCCGGCGTCGAGAGCGGTGGGAATGGGGTTGGTGCTGTGCATATCTCAGCGAACCTCCCAGACGGCGTACCTAATGATAGCTTACCTAGCTCATTCTTGCTTACCCCATCCCAGCGAATACCTTCTGCGAACTTGTACGTTTCACAACACACCACAACAGGAATATTCCGTGACTTGGCCATCATCGCAATCATCGCCGTTCCTGCCCGCGAAAAAACGGCGCCATTGGCATGCAAGGAGTGCGCACCCACAAACAATGTCGTCGTATGCGGCAAGACCGATGGCAGGGATGGTAGAAGAAGATAGGTACACGGAATGGACGCAGTCGTGAGAGATCGTAGCAGCGCCTTGCCTGGGATAGCAGCGCTTGAATGATCGTTCCAAGCAACAGATGAAGCGAGGATGTACCTTCCAGCATGGGCCGTGAATCGACGACGATGACAGAAAACCGTTTGCCGGATGCCCAGGCATGCAGTAATGATTTCTCAACTACCGATGACCTGCAAGTTGGGGTAAACATGTGCACTGGGCTGGCTCACTGAGACAAACTGACCGGGCATATGTGAGGATGACATCACCGTCGTTGATTTTCTTCCCAGCTATTTCTTGTATAACCTGGTCGGCGAGAAGGATCCGATCTCGAATGTAATTGTCGATTGTATCGCACAAGGTATCCTTGGCCTGCCGTGCCGTCAAATCATGTCCAGAATCGAGGAACAGAAATGCGACTGACGTCCTTTTCTGGCAGGTCAATATCTGAACCACTAATGTCGAGCTTGAGCTGTCTGATCGCATTTCCCATCGAGATTGACATGGGTCTTGCTGACACAAGATACGTGATCTGAGGTGAGAAATGTGTCATGAGGTGCCGAGAGAGTGTAGTGTTGCGGGGTGTCACGTAGTCTTGGATGACCTGGTAGTGGGATCAGCGACAAGAAAGGGCAGGGGAAGACCGTTGATGACCAAGGTAAGAGAAAGGCCGGAGTACGCACGGTCTTGAAAGCGGTCAGCATGGCAATACACCTCGCATTTG
Organism: Tylopilus cervinicoccineus; assembly: GCA_038094635.1. Lineage (NCBI taxonomy): Eukaryota > Fungi > Basidiomycota > Agaricomycetes > Boletales > Boletaceae > Tylopilus > Tylopilus cervinicoccineus. The sequence continues at coordinate 76,511 of JBBPUK010000005.1, read as the reverse complement.
CACCGGTGATTTTGAACTCGGCAAACTGCAAACCAAGCCTGATGACCGCAGGATGGATGTCGCCCTTGGTGATGGTCGGCGGTTTGGGGGTGCCAAAGTGCGAGAAGATGCGTAAACCACGAGGAGTCTCATCAGACTGGGTGCCAGGATGCGGGCCCTCCCTGGACTCGCCCTTTCCGGGCTTTACTGTGGATTCCTTTCCAGACTTTTTGGGAGTACCGCCAGATGGGGGAGCGGTGCCCTTGCCGCCGATACTGGCGTTTTGTTTGTGGGAAGGGCCAGGCTTGGAGGAAGGGGGTCGTACTGAGGCAGCCCTTGCTGCAGCCTTGGCGGCGCGCTGTGCCTCTTGCTGCTCGCGGCGCTCTGCCTTTGTCATTTGCTTTTGGGGCTTGGACGGGGGTGTGGAGTGCGACGGTGAGGAGGACGTCTGTTGTTGGCCTGTGGAGAGTTTTATGGATGCGGTGAGCGGGACGGTCATCGTCTCTGTGGTGGTCGACATGGCACTCGTATGACCTCCTCTGCGATCTGATGAGAGCACCGAGTCACTGTAGCACCCGTGAGAACATATGACGTAATATATTATACTTTCGGCAATCCAAGTCGACGACGTGCAGCAGCTGCGTCGACGACGT
>JBBPUK010000005.1:45852-75780 GCA_038094635.1 Tylopilus cervinicoccineus | reverse complement strand
GTCGACGACGTGCAGCAGCTGCGTCGACGACGGCGGCATCCCTTTCCGCTGCGCCACGTGCAACGTCGGCGACGCTACTGATTCCTTCTTTCTTCTCTACCCCCATCACCCAGCCGACAAAGTCATGGTTCGTCTGTCCTCATATCCATCGTTTCTTGTCGTTCTCACCGTCTCTCCAGGGTGTACCCGCTCTGTTTCGCTGGCTCAGCAGAAAATACCCAAAGATTGGTCTGTCTGCGCTTCCTTTCTCTAAAGCGTCGTCGCAACTGAGGCCTGTCTCTCCAGTGACGTCTGTCCGCGAAGATGACGAGGTCGAGGTTCCAGATGCCCTTGGCGAGCCCATGAAGCTTCCAGTCGACATTACCGCTCCAAATCCAAACGGTGTCGAGCTTGATAACCTTTACCTTGATATGAATGGCATTGTGCGTCTCCAGTCCTTCGTCAGTCATTATTTCAATCATAGTGTTACAGGTACACCCGTGTACACATCCAGAGGGCAAGGCATGTCCACCCTCTCCGGCTTTGAACCACTGAACCACTGACACCTCCATTAGCCTCCACCCGAGACAGAAGAAGAAATGATGATTGAGGTGTTCAAGTACACGAATCGTATCGTGAACATGATCAGACCGCGCAAACTTCTCTTCATGGCAATTGGTATGTACACAACCGTCTGTATCTTTGTGTCTTGTTTACTCTCTCGTACTAGATGGTGTGGCTCCCCGCGCGAAAATGAACCAGCAACGTTCGCGTCGTTTCAGGTCTGCCCAAGAAGCAAAAGATAAGGCAGAAGCCCGCAGATTGGCAGTCGCTGAATGGGAGGGTGTGTCCCTGGCTCATATTTTGGTGCACAACTTTGACTTAATCCTTTTTTTGTCAGCAATGGGCAAAGTCATCAGCGACGAAGAGAAAAACAAGGAAGCTTGGGATTCCAATGCCATTACGCCTGGTACCCCATTCATGGACCTCCTTGCATCTTCATTAAGATATTGGGTCGTTGACAAGATGAACACCGATCCTGGATGGAAAGATGTACGTCTTCTCATTTCCTCTATTAACTGATGATTGATCTAGCATCCTGATAGCTTCAAGTGATCATATCAGATGCAAGTGTACCCGGAGAAGGAGAACACAAAATCATGGATTTCATCCGACGACAACGTGCAAACCAGGGTCATGATCCTAACACGCAACATGTTATCTACGGCTTGGTACGCTTGTAAATCAATTCCTCCCCATGTCCCCTAACCAGCTTTGCTAGGACGCTGATCTCATCATGCTGGCGCTCGCAACCCACGAGCCGCACTTTCGCGTACTGCGGGAAGATGTCTTCGCCCAGGACAAATCGACTGCCTGTCGAATTTGTGGTGAGGAGGGACATTATGCGGCACAATGTCCTGGACGCAAACCGAGTTCCCTCGTCGAAAAACCCAAGCCTACCCCTCCTGAGAAAAAACCATTTATATTCCTCGATGTTTCCATTCTGCGAGAGTACCTTGAGACGGAGCTTTATGTCCCCAGAGCGCCATTCTCTTTCAATTTCGAGCAAGCAATTGATGACTGGGTGCTGTTGATATTCTTTGTGGGCAACGACTTCTTGCCACATCTGCCTAGTCTGGAGATCAGAGAAGGCGCGATTGATACATTGCTTCACATCTGGAAAGTGGAACTACCCAGGATGGGTGGATACTTGACAGATCATGGCAAACTGGTGCTCGAGAGGGCAGAGATAATTCTTGAGGGACTAGCAAGGAGAGAGAACGACATTTTCAGGAAGAGACAAGAAGGTGAGCGTAGTCTCTTCTTTGACGCGTTTGTCTAGAGGAATTCATCGAATGCCCAAGGCTGACCTTCTACTTCTTAGCCGAGAATCGTCAAGATCATGAATCTAAGCGGCGTCGCATTGACAACAACAAAAATACCAATAGCCCCTCTGAAATTCGCAACATGTCTGGTCCATCTCCTGTTCTCGGCATCAATGGACCGGTTCATAATAACTTTGCAGCAAAGGCAGACTCGATAGGCCTTGGTGCCCCATCAACAGCCCAATCAAAGACCAATGTACCCGCTGCTACACAGGCATTGGCAGGCAGCAACAGGGACGTGGTCGCGAATCGCGCAGCAATCAGATTGGCGAATATGAGTGCAGCGGAAGTTCTGAAAGCTGAATTGGCTGGGCTGGTGCCCGTAAAAGCCAGTGCATCTTCCGCGTCAGGCAAAGCACAGGCACTTGAGTTTGACGTTTCGGATTCAGCCTCTGATTTCGACGTTCCTGGTCTCGGGAACGCAGAACCTTGTGCTGCAACTTCCCCGCTGCAATCACAGCGGCTAGACGAACCTATGTTGTCCGTGTCTTCAGGCCGAAAGCGAAGTGCAACGGAAGTTGAAGACGAAGATGCGCAAATCGACATCGAGGAGGACACTGTGGTTGTCGGCGAAGACGATAGCTCAGCGGAGGAAGGAGAACCATCTTATACTATGGTCGTTCGAGCTGATGGCTCCGTGGAGCAAGTGGACAACGTCAGGTACGAAAGCACTTTCATAATCTGTCTGTTTATAGGGAACACCAACGCTCATATGATTTAGATTGTATGAACCGGGCTACAAGGATCGTTATTATCGACAAAAGTTTGGAATTCCGAGCACTGATGTGGAGTTCAGGAAAACGTTTGTCACCTTTCTTTGTCTGTTAGTGTCGTGCTAACATTTTGCATCAGGATAACTCAATACTACGTGGAAGGCATTGCATGGGTGTTGCAATACTACTATCAAGGAGTAAGTTACGAGCTGCAAGCGTGCAAGAGGACTGATACATTTTTCTCCGAAGACACCTTCCTGGCAATGGTATTATCCTTTCCATTTTGCCCCCTTTGCCTCAGATTTCGAGAACCTCAAGGATATAAAGATCGAGTTTACCCTTGGCCAAGCATTTAAACCTTATGAGCAACTCATGGGGGTTTTTCCTCCCGCCTCAAAAAAGCACATACCAGTCGTCTTCCACGACCTCATGACGAATCCCACTTCGCCTATCATCGACTTTTATCCGACTTCTTTCCAGATTGATATGAATGGAAAGAAAATGCTATGGCAAGGTGTTGCACTACTTCCCTTCATCGATGAAAAAAGACTGTTGGATGCCATGTCGGAGAGATATCCTTCACTCACAGAAGACGAAGTGCGAAGGAACAGTTGGGGCAGTAATGTGATGTATGTGTCAGATGAGCATAGGCTGTATCCATTTTTCGAAAGCCTCTATGGAAAACGGAAAGACAAACAGGTCAATAATGTCCCATACCTTCACGAGGTTATAGTTCTGATCTCGCCTTCTGCAGCCGGTTTTGATGCCTATAAAAGATTCAAAGGGAATTAGCGGTAGTGCACTCCCGAATCCTGACTGCATCCCGGGGTCGACTTTCTACTCTCCACTGACGCCGATAGGTCTGCCCGACATCAAGAACGATAGATCATTATCCGCCCTCTACTATTTCCCAAGGCAGCTTACGCCTCACCGTTCGATGTTGTTACCTGGAGTGCGCAAACCTGCGCAACAACTCACCTGTGAGGATTTGGATCCCCGTTTTAGACGTGGCGCACGTGGAGGCCGCGGGGGAGCAGACCGCGATGCCAGCAGAGGAGGACCTCCCACCCGTAGCTCGTATGGAAACGGACCCGGAGCGGCTCCTGGCAACTATGCCCACTCGAACGGGTACTCGATGCCATCGCACGGACCACCCACGAGACCACCACATGCGCCATCTCAACATGGCTTTGGCGGGCATGGATGGAACGGCCGGCCGGCCCCGGTGCAGAGCTATGGTGGGGCTGGTGGGCCGCAGGGACCTTCGCGAGGTGGGCAGCATCGTGGGGCTCCTAGAGGCGGATATGGACAGCCCAGCCATTCTCAGCCGTACGGACGGGGAGGATATGGTGGGGGTGGAAGCGGGAGTGGGGGTGGGGGTAGTTATGGTGGTTATGGTGGCCACGGTCCCTCGAATGTGCAAGCCCGCGGTGGATACGGCGGTGGGGCTCCAAGGGGTAGAGGACGTGGTGGTTGGTAGTGCTATAATTTATTTTTGTATATTTGTACCTAATGCTCATGCACATGCGCCTGACAAAGTATAAGGTGCGATATAACCTTGTCGGTTGTCATTCACATGTAAGCATACATGATATCTACAAGCGCGATTCGGGACACAAAGCATGGACATGTCTCCTTGTTGGGACACGCTCGTTAAAGGGTAAACTGAAAGTTGTACAAAAATGACATGAAGTCGTGTTCCACAACGTTAGACGTAGTAGCTGTGCTGAGGAGGACCGGACAGATCTCTGGGATGCACGTACGTCAGATAGAGAACATATGTCTTTTCGAGTTCCTTGGCTTTCTTCCGGAGTTTCTTCTCCTTCCTGCGCCTCCTCTTCTCCTCCTTCCTCTCTCTGTGCCGTCTCCTAGTCTCCAGGTCAACACTGCGACCATACCCTGCGTACCTATCATCCTCGGATGCAGAGTCCGAAGTCGAAGACGAATCAGAAGAAATATCCGAGTGTAAGCCAGGCAGGTTGTAGTCGATGGTACCAGCGTTGCTGCCCGAGCGGCGCTCGCGACCCTTGTACAGAACGACTTCAACCCGACGTGTCAGGAAGAAGCTCGAGTTCCAAAGATCGATCAGATCAGCGATGAGCGTGGAGCGCTTCGGTAGTGGCCCTTGGGAAAACTCAGGGAGGGGCATCTTTCCGGCCCACGCCAGCGCGAGATCCTGGCGGAAGGACCGGTTGATCAATGTTGCAGGAAATCGATGAAAAGGGAACATACGTTCATGAATCTAATCCAATCCTGGTGATATACGTCGTGGGTCTCTAGGACGAGAGGCATCCTGGGGATTTGGTCGTAGAACTGCTCCATCTCTTGGATCTTCATGGTATTGAATGGTGTGTATGATTGAGCGGCATTAGCAGGACGCGAGAAGGCCTCCGGCGTGGTGAGTTGTTGATGGTCTCCACCCGGGACAGAAGGCATACGAGGGGATGCAGGGAATGTGACCCCGGGAGGGCCTGGCATCGGTGATGGCGCACGAGAACGGGAAAGAGACTGCCCTTCCATCACATGTCCAGGAGGATAGACGCCAGAACTCATTGGAGGAGGAACGTATGGGGAAGGTGCCCGAGGGAAAGGAGAGGTGGAACGCTGAGTAGGTCCTCTCGAGGGAGGAATTGGAGATGGTGCACGAGCACCGTAAGGAAGTTGGCCCGGCCCATATGGAGAAGCTGCTCTAGCGATGGGTTCCGTGGGAGGACGACCATAAGGTGAAGGTGCTCTTGCAATTGGCTCGACAGGGGGAGGACGACCATATGGTGAGGCTGCTCGTGCAATGGATTCGGGTCGACCAAAGGGGGACGCTGCACGAGCAATCGGATCTGGGCCACCTGGGTAGGATGAGATTTCCTGAGGGCGTGGGTTTGGAGAGCTGGTGTAGGTAGTTTGTGGACGGAACGGGGAAGGTGCACGATTATATGGTGCACTGCTTGGGTAGCCACTGGCAGTGGAGCCCACGTACGGAGGCGCTGCTGGTGAGTAGACGCCGCCCCCCGGTGGGCTGTAAACAGAAGTACGATCCGCTCCACTGGTCGAATATTTTCTTTGACGACTGGTGTACTTGCTCTCGATCTCGAGCTCGCTGAACTTTCGATCGAGGTCCACAGAGCTGTGAGCACTGGGGCTGTGAGCATAAGCGCCGCCGTAAGACGCAGAACCAGGAGGACCGTATACAGGGGGAGCATCCCCGTAGAAACTGCGGCGGCGTTCTCTGGTCTGGATTTCCCTATCCCGTGCGGCACGGAGTTCGACTTCTTGCATGTCTTTGTCGAACTGCTTCGAGAGTCGCCTTATGGACTCTTTCTCTTCCTTCTTTCTGCGCTTCTCCTCCGATCGCTGCCTGCTCAGGATGAGACGACGACAGCCAGGTCGGCTCAAGAGGCACATACCACTTGTCGAGAGCATTCTCGTCTTCTCGGGAGAGGTATCCACGGTTCCACGAGGCAGTGAATTCCTGGCCACAAGATCAGTTCGGAGCGGAGCGAGATTTGGCAAGTGCGATCTACCGCATTCGCTGGGGTCGCACCAGCAGGAAGGATCTGCGTTGCCTCTGCTGGAACCCATTGGATGCCGCTGACCACTCCTTGTGGGGTTTGGTAGCTATGAGGCGTCAGCAGATGATCGAGACGATATCGATGTCTTACCGTGCGGGGACAGCTCTGTGGGTCGCACGTTGTTTGTGAATGGACTGGAAAGACCGATGGTGCTGGAGACTCACTTGAATGGATGATAGATGATTTGGCCATCAGGGCCAGTCGAGGTGGTGTAAGTGACTGTACCTGGCTGGATCTGACCACCCGTTGGCGGGGAGAAGGGCTGGGGCATATCGAGGCCACCTATGGGATTCATGATGACCTGGAGGGACGATGACAAGGGGAGGAAGAAAAGCTGCGCTAACGGGAGACAGGGCCTTTTTGTTCCCATGCCTCATGCCACGTCCCATATCAGGCCCATCGCTGATGTCGCACAGCCGCACATTCACTCCCAACGCTGACCCGTCTTGCATCTCAGAGATGGACCACTCGAAGCGCCAGTGGTCAACCTGCAGGACCTCATCTCGTTTTGACGTGTGTGGTCTGACCGACAATGCCGCACTCCACGACGCTCACCACATTTATAGAGCACGGCGACCAAGTCCACAGGGTATCAGACATGCAGTGTGCAGGCAAACCCCCGTCAGATCGTGTGTCGGAGATCATATAGATTACCCTGTATGTATGTGAGATGAACAAGTGCGATTCCTAATCGACTTTATGAAAAGCGCCACCACAGGAGAAGAAGGAACAATATAGCCACAGCACCGAATGGAGCATATTGTCGTATCATGGCTTGAATGTTGACGTTCCTTGCAGCCCTGCGATACTTTTCCGACTCTGAGCGGAGCGATGTAGAAAGGTGCGACATTCCTGAACAAGGGTCACGGGCGTCAAAGTCACCGACACAGGAGAGACAAGCGAGAGCCGTACTGTCCAGGGAGTCGCCTCGCCAAAGGAGTTCCTCCATATTCTTTGTCATTATTCGAGTGACATCCTGCAGTTCATCGTTGAGCGTGTCCAAGCTCGAGCTCCCTGTAGCGTTGGCAGCCCTGGTATCTCGATATAACCGTGCGGTCTTTGACATGAACGTGTCTGTAGCCTCAGTCGTGAATGGACGTCTTTGGGTGTGGCGACAGGGCTGGTACGAACCAAACCCAACAAACGCATACGGCTTCCGTACCGACTCCACCTTTGAACCGTACGAGACAGAAAACTCTTTGGATAGTTCCTCGAGATATGAAAAGGCGAGCTTCCGAGGATATGATTTGTCCGCGATGGTCAGGAATACCACATTGTCGGCGAGAAGGTAGCTGGAACGAGCGTGAGGCTCGGCATGATTCAAGAAGAACCGAGGTGACTCACTGTAGCGTATACTGGCCGCTTTCGATGGAGCACCGTGGTTCGGAGTTGGGTGTGATGCGCCTGAATATCAGCTTTGCTTGCTGTTTGTGCTCCTGCAAGGCCTGCTCTGTCTGGGAGTGGGTCAGTCGCCGACATTGGCAAGACGAGGCGAGGGTGTACCTGTTCGTCGTCGACGCTGGCTGCAAGCGGTAGGGCGTCGGCGGCGCGGACGATGATGGTAGAGCGGACCATGTCTCGACTGCAAAAGAGCAGCGTCACACACTGGGGGACACGTTAGACATGCAGTCACGTGACCGACTACACGGTCCAACTGACGGTGGTGCTGTACCGTACTACAGTAGTAGTAGCGCCGCTTCCTCTGGGTGCTCCTCTGGTCGTGATGCATCACGGCGACGGCGGTGGTGGTGGTGGTTTTCATGTCGTGTCCCAGTACCCGCAGTGACAACAGCACGACTTGTCGTGCCGTGCCGTGTGACTGGTGCACAGCGTCGCTCTCTTTCTCCATCATGTCCATGACCGTGTCCTCGTTGTTCGACGTTCGAAAGCAGGTGCGCAACGCAGGGTGCCTGCGACTCGGGCGTCGATGATGATGTTCTCGTAGCTCACATTCTATGGCTCCTACCATTCCAATCCCGTGAACGTGGCCATCCACGTCTTCGGTGTCCCAGCCCTTCTCTGGTAACGTCTCCTTCCTTGCCCTTCTTGCATCTCTTCCACACGCGCCCCCCGCCCACTCCAGGAGCGCATTGGCACTCGCCACCCTCGTCCCCTCCCCGTCCTTTCTCCCCGCCGCCCATTATGTGGTCAACGATTTCCTTATCTTCGACATGAACACTCCTGCGCTCGTCGCGGCGCTCTATCTATCCTACTATCTCGTCCTCGAACCTGTCGCAGCAGTAAGTCCGCATGCGACGTCCTAGCTCCGCTCATCAGCCACCGTCATCAGATCCTCTACGCGCCACAAATGATCCTGTCGCTGTTATCTGCGACGGCATACGCATACCGTCCCGATGGTATCCGCGACGCCGTCGTTGTCCAGCTCGTTTCTTGGATCGCGCAGTTCCTTGGTCATGGCCTTGCCGAGGGGCGCGCCCCAGCCCTGCTCGACAACATCCTCGGGGGTACGTTCCAACGTTGCATGCAGACGACCCGCTACTGAGGAAGCCCGTAAAGCTCTTGTCCTTGCCCCCTTCTTCGTCCATCTGGAATTGCTGTTCAAGCTTGGTTATCGCCCAGAGTTGCACAAACAGCTCAGGAACGATGTTGGCAAGGAGATCGCGAGATTGCGCAGAGAGCAAGCCGAGAAGCGCAGGGCTGCAGAGAACAAGGCAAACTAGGACAGCGTCCATCGCTGGGCTTGACAATCAATCTGGATTAGCGATTCGATATGGATTTATGCGGAATGGGCTTGGTGATTTCCTCGACACTACTGTCTCTGAACATGTATTCCGGTCGTCATTGGATCATATGTAGTTTGAATTCATTGTTTACGGTCTCTATTCTCCTTCTCGGGTGGATCGTTGCTGCGCTGAGCATTCATAATGTTTATCGAGATCACCCCAAGTTCAACACATGCTGTCACGGACATCTCTCCAGACACAAAACTAGATATTCTCTCAAGACTATGCTAGCAGATTTGGCAGTGATCACCCATTGTACACCCAGACCATTTACACTAGACTTGTCGGGGGGGAGAGTGCTGATTCTCCGAGTGGCGTAACATAACAAGATGTCAGACCGCCATCCACCTTGAAATCTGTGCCCTGTGGAACACCCGTGAGCAACGCTAGGTCGCATCAAGGCAAGCACAGTCACGAACCGTTATATAGCTGCTGTCGTCACTCGCCACTGACGATACAAAAGACTTGAGAGCTGATTCATGCCAAGATTCGGGTGCACGTACAGAAAAGGGCAGCCTTCGCTTGTTCAATCGCCTCACCAAATCGACCCATAGGCAAGTGAACGAGGCGGCGGTTCTTCTTCTCGTCGGTGTTCAAGAAATCCATAAGAAGAGCTGAAATGTCGGTTCCACATCGAGTTGGATATTCCCCAAGAGAAATAGTCACTCACGTGTCTTCAGGGGACCCCTGTGGACGATTTGGTCAGGGTATGAATGAAAAGGCAAAAGGAAATATGCTCACGGGCAAAGTGAGTTTAAACGGATGCCTTCCCTGGCATGCACCATAGCAAGCTCGCGGGTCATTGCGAGCACCGCGCCCTCGGATCGAAATCGGGATCAGTGGGATGATCATGCTGAGACAGGCACACCTTCGATGCGGTGTCTGGATGATCAGTACGATCAGTGGCCAAGTGACGGACGAGAGCGTGGGTGTCTTGGAGTACTCACAGGCGAGCTGGGGCGTGGCAGCTCCCATGATGGCTACGAAGCTCGCTGTGTTGATGATGCTTCCTCCAGCACGGAGACCTTTTGACTCGTCCACAGGATTCTGGCGCATGGCGAGAATCGCATACTTGCACCCCCACCAGACACCTTTGACGTTGACCGACATGGTGAGGTCCCAGATCCGCTCTTCCGTATTGAGAGCGTTATCATCCTCTGGATGCATGACCCCTGTACCTGAATGAGCAAAAATCCCTAGACGCTGTATGTGTGGCCGACTCGCCAGCATTGTTAAACTGGAAAGGTGGATGAACGGAGGCCCCAAAGGAAAGTCAGGGATGACCTCGTACCATGATATCGAGCCTGCCAAATTCTTTGACAGCGACCTCAACGGCAGATTTAATATCTTGTTCTTTGGACACGTCGACTCTGACGGCCAATGCCTTCACATCGGGGAACCTCTCGTTGATCAAGGATGTAGCTTTTTCAGCTGCTGGTAAATTTATATCTACCAGCAAGACGTTTGCGCCCTCTTTTGCGAAGAGGAGCGATGACTCGAGTCCGATACCGCTGTTGGCGATCATCTGCTCATATCGATGGGGCGTTTTGAGACCTTGGACTCACGAGCCGGCGCCGGTAACAAGTGCAGACTGTGAACAAATATCAGTGCCATCTGCTCAGATAGGCCATTGTCGAGACCGACTTTGTGCTGAAGACGGCCAGTCATCAGGAGGGTGAGGTAGTGTGGTATATATATCGGGCTCGGAACAAGGAAGAGGTTACGCGAGGCTTAACAAAGTACACCATCACTATTGCTAGAGCGTCTGCGGTGAAGCCAGCCTGGTTTCAACCCAGGCCAGGCAAGTCTCAGAACATGCACAGAGCTCACCGGACCAGATAAATACCGTCGTGCACTGAAACTGGACTCAGATTCTTCCTTTTCTCCCCACTCTCCCTTGAAGCATCATGACACTCACCGACCGCTTGCGGCCGCGAGTATACATCGCTCGTTACCCCCGGTGGATGGTAGGTAAACCACTCCTGTACATGTCCTCTGCGCTCGCGTCGCTGGGCGACGCCATGTTTGGCTATGGACAAGGGATCATCGCTGCGATTCAGGTCCAGCCATCCTTCATCCATCGCATGTTCGGAAAGACGGTGACGATGGCTCAAGTCCAGGCTGGTGACACAGGTGTTGATCCCTGGGTCCAAGGTTCGTTCCCATTGTTCTGCTTGTCAGTTCGTCCAGTCGACAAGCACTGTATCATTGCAGCCATCACCGTCTCGTGTTTGAATATCACCGCATTTTTCGCGTCTTTCTTGGCAGCGTACATCTGCGACATCATGGGCCGGCGCATGTCAGTCCGTCTCGGTGCAATCATGTATCTCGTCGCCGCTTTCATCCAAATCTTCGCACCCAACCTCGGCGTTTTGATTGCTGGTCGATCAATCCAAGGGATCGGCGTCGGCATCCTTTCCATGACCGTTCCGGTCTTGCAGTGCGAGATCGCACCCAGTCATGCTCGCGGTCTCTTCGTTTGCATCGAATACATCTGTTTAAACCTCGGCTACGCGGTATCAGCTTGGGTCGGTTATGGTTTCTTTTTCGCTATACCTTCAGAAATCTCCTGGAGGGGTCCCTACGTCGTGCAAGCTGGGCTCGCCGCTATCCTCGTAGCTTGGACATTCATCCTCCCCGAGACGCCGAGGTGGCTCGTGGCAAATGGCTTTGAGCAAGAAGGGTTGCATGTTCTGGCAGATCTTCATGCAGCTGGCGACATAAGACGCCCAACTATCGTTGCGACGTACGTCGAGATTGCCGCTGCCGTCGAATACGAACGCAAAATGGGTGAGGCTACCTGGCGTCAAGTCTTTCGTCAATACACCCGTCGATCCATCGTTGGTATCACTTGTCAGATGTTTGCTCAGCTCAATGGTATCAACGCTATCCTGTATTTCTTGCCATCCAACTTGACCCGTGCAGGGTTCAGCATCTCCCGCTCCCTTCTCTACGCCGGTGCTTGCGCCCTTGTCTACTGTTCGGGTACCATTCCTGCGATGTTCCTCATTGACAAATGGGGTCGACGAACCATCCTTCTCATCGGAAGCGTCGTGTTAGCTGCATCCCTCTCCATCGTTGGCGGTCTCCAATACCACTCCAACAGTCTACCCGAAGGACCTGCGCGCATCCCCGTTGCGGACGGTCTCTTTTTCGGTGTCTGCTTTTATCTCTTCTTCTTTGGTGCTACCTGGGGACCTGGTCCTTGGCTCCTCGGCGCTGAAGTTTTTCCTCTCCGCGCACGCGCCAAAGGCATGTCGTTGAGCACGGGCACGAATTGGCTCTTCAACTTTATCATCGCGTTCATCACGCCTCCGCTATTCAAGGTCATGAACGCGGGCTACTATTTCCTTTTGGTCGGCTTCTGCATCCTCTCCTTTCTAGTAGTCTGGTTCGTCTACCCCGAGACTGCACACAAGACGCTGGAGGAGCTTGGGGAAGTCTTTGGAGACCGGGTCGCCGAGGATGATAAGCTCACACAGGTGGTGGCCGAGAAGAGCGCAAGTGCGATTAAAGTGGGAGCGGCATCTGTTCTTACTGCTCAGGTGGACAACTCAGAATTGACACTGCGGATGTCCGACGATGTTGCAGAGGGCGTTGGCTCGGATAAAAACCTTCCCGCTATACGAGAAGTAGAAGTAGTCCCTCATTCACAGATCATCTGCCATGAGCTGAGATGACTATTGTAGCATTTGCTAGTAGTAATCCATTCGATGTCTTAAACTCGCAGGGATTCCGGAAAGTCTGCAGGGTAGCTTTCATCCCCGGGAAACATGCGAATGAAGTCCCGGACAACTGAGGGCAGGGAGTCGGAACGTGTCTGAGGTTGCTCCATAGTGGAAGGGTAAGAAGGACACGGTCCTGAGACACATAATCCTGGGCCATCCTGCGAGACAAACTGCGTCGACCCCATAATCAGAGGCACGGCCGCAGTACGTGGTCTAGTAGGGGAAACGAGCGGTGAGATGACCGGGGGAGGTGGTGTATCTTTCCTCAGTATCGGCACCGCGGAACGATGGTCATGAGGTCGTTTCTTGCCAATCTCAGCGACACAATGAAGGATCTCTGAGTCGGACTCTGGTTCCGTTGCTGAATCGTCCATCACTCCAAGAAGGTTCCCTTCAACGAATCCACAACGGGCCGGAGGACAGGCGTCACGAGCAACCGGCAGATGAGGCGGAATCTGGTCCATTTCTCGTGAAGGTGGTTCAAGTGTGGCATATAAGTTGGCATTCATCTTCAGCTGAATAATATCAAACTCGGACTCAGACTCCGTGAGTGAATCCTCTAGATGCGCAGGGGAAATGTTTTCAGTCGAATCGCGGCATGGAGATCCGTGAGTCATCTTTGCCCTGCGACTAGGAGTGTGGTATGGAGACACTCTTCCGGGTCGAGAATGACTTGGGGACTTGGACGGTGTTTTCTTCATTGTAAAGAAAGAACGGGATGGACCAGTAGGAGAGTTAATGGGTAACCCGACAGAGGGAGAACCAAGCGAGTAAATGTCCCGACTTTTTCGTCCAGTGAGACTCGGGCTCTGATCATTTACATGCTTGTAACGCTTGTAACTTGGAGGGTGTCAGCAAAATGTAGATAATTTAGCTAGTATGGATCTCACTTTTCTTGAGAGTGCCCTGCCGATAAACTAACCATAGCAGGTCTAAGAGGTGTTGACGATGTTAATTCTCGTTCTTCCTGTGTCTGCGAGGAAATGACGCGTTCAATAAACTGGGAATATCGCTTGCGTTTAGGTGTCGCATCAAGATGGAGGAGATATTGACTCTGAGAGGACGGAACAGGAATTGTAGGTATGCAATGACCGTCGGGAAGCTGACCATCCAACACTTTTGACTGGACGGAGGATTGTTTAGACAGCGCAGACGCACCGATTCCCTCGCGGGCGTTAAAGAGGTCTGGATAATCCAAGCCAAAGGTAAGACAGGGATGACCCGCGGTGGATTGATTCGGCCCTGAAGGCAAGTGGTAGTCAGAACGTGCCGAAGGCGTGTGATCATCCATGTCATGCACGTGCTCAGATGTTCGCGAAGTTTTCCGTCGAGTCGTGGCACCAGCCTCCACAGAATTAGAATGTTGGGAACCAGGCTGGGACTCTATGCCAATAGGCTTCATTGTTCTTCGGTGACCAGTGGAGGGTGTTGCAAGAGGGACACTAGACAGTCCAAGAACAGCATCCTTTGTACCCTCACACGACGACTGAGGCATTTTAGAGGGGGTTGACCCAGAGTCTAACTGTGCAAGGTCTTCCCTACTGGCATTCTCTTCAGAAGACAACAAGGCACAGGTCGACATTTTAGTTGGCAGTTTGGGACGTGCATTCCGCGCAGGCTTTCGAGTGGAAGTTGCTGGAGTAGGCAACTGCAGGGTTGTTGGTCGCGATTTGGGCTGACCAGCAGAGGTGCCTGACGGGCTTGTGGAACACTGTACGCTGCTTTTCCTCCGCTTCGAAGAGCGGGCCACTGACTGCGAGTCTTCCGAGGGCTGATCCTTCTTGTGGGAGACAATGCGGGACTTGGTCTCCTTGCAGCCTCTGGTGAAGTAGGCTGTGAGCGGAAGCTCTTGCTGAGAGAGGTCCATGATGAAAGGAAAGACAAGGGTGCTGGGTCGGAGCTGACACGCTTTCGAGGTCCGCTCATAAACACGTCGCGTCACGCGTCACCAGGCTCAAAAGTCGCCACCATGACAGTCAAGATGGAGCCACAGCTGAAAAAGCGAAGAATGTCCTGCTCGGCGCAATATTCGCCTTCATCTCAACTGCTGGTCAAAAGGCTCTCAGAAAAAGCCAAGCTACCCACCCGCGGTTCTGCATTCGCCGCTGGGTATGACCTCTACAGGTACCTCTTTCCGTACTCTCTTGGATGTTGCGTTAAACCACACAAAGTGCCGAGAATAAGATAGTCCCCGCGCGTGGAAAGGCATTAATCGATACCCAGCTTTCCATTGCGGTTCCGATTGGCACATACGGACGCGTCGCACCACGCAGTGGCCTTGGTAGGTGTCCGGATGTTTGCTCGTACATGTCTAAGATGCAGCCCTGTAGCCTCCAAATTCATGATCGATACTGGAGCTGGCGTGATTGATGCAGACTATCGTGGCACGGTCTTTATTCTGCTTTTCAATCTCTCTGATGAGGATTTTGAAGGCAAGTTGGGCTTCATTCGCGAATGGAAAGCTAATAATCGGTAAAAAATGTCAGTGCAAGAGGGTGACCGGATTGCTCAGCTTGTCCTCGAGAAAATATGTACTCCTGACGTTTTGGAGGTCGAGGTCTGTATTACCTTTTTCCGTGTCGTCGTACACGATATTGATTGTGTGGAAAGTGCCTCGACGAGACTCTTCGGGGAGTCAACGGCTTCGGGTCAACGGGTGGACACAGTCAGCTGACAAAGGTGTGATGACAAACAGTCCTGCATGTGAGATATATTGTACACTTGGTAATGCTAAGGCGTTGTTCTCCTGTTCTTGTTAGCAAGGTAGATGGGAATGAACGCAGCAAGACTGACGCGTACTGCGGCGTTGTCACCTCTCCCGATCAGATTCCACGACGTACACGCCCTCCAGCGTCCGGTTGGCGTGGTCAAGGAGTTTTGTTCCCTGTGTCCCGTCATCGAGTGGTTCCTTTGTTAAAGGGAGCCCTGTGTCCTCCGACCAGACGCGTCCATCTGGGATGGAGCCATCCGTGGGATGACCTGCGTCGACAAGTTTGACAGCTTCGACGAGTCTGACGAGTTCATCCAGCTCTTTCTTTCTAGTGTCATATTCAGGTGTGCCTTGAGCAGGTGGGATGAGAGCAGAGAGTTCATGGAGGCGCCGAAACGTGACGGGGGAGAGGGACGGCGAGGGGTATGAAGACAAGAGTTCTCTGAGGGACCACGTCGGCTTCAGTGGTATTCCACAGGCGTCCGTTGCAACTTGTCTTCTTTGGAGGAGGGCTCTGAACATAGTAGCCGTGGGAAATTTTACGTGCTCCAGCTTAACCTCGATGAACCAGGCAGCCACTCGCGCTTTCCTCAAATTGCTTCCTTCCCCGCTCCCCCCGTCGCTGCGGACTACGCCTGCGAACCTCTATCAGGTTCTCTCCCGGCACCCCCACGATGGCGTCGGTCAAAAGGTCCACCAAATCAGATGGACCGAGAAGGGGATCGAGAAGTGCTACTGGCAGGTGACCAGGACGCGTCTCAAATGCGAAGGCATGCATGGAAAGGCATGGGGAAAACTGGTTTGGAAGGGTGAGTGCCCGTGCCCTGGTATACGCGGGTGCTGAAAGAAGTGCTCTCGAAGGGAAGACTGTGAGCAAGCACGAAGAGAGGATACCGGGGTCGCTCAAATACAAGTGGTCTACAGGGCCGTCATGATACGTGGTGCGTGACTTTACCGGTGCTCGATGGCGAGCACTGACGCTTCTTGCAGCCTTCCAGCTCGCTGCACTCGGTCTGTCCCATAATGAGTACTGTAGCCGTTGTTAATCTAGTAGGGGTGTGACACTGTCACATCCAGTTTTGTCACGCATATTCGAGTCTACTCTCTCTTGCTTGGTGTGGGCGACTGGTAACCACGTCCACGTTCACCCAACATGGACTCGCGCCAGCTCATCGACGCGCAGTTCAACCGTGCGGTAGAGATCGTGCAGAGTCTTCCAAAGACTGGGCCAATACAGACCGGTTACGAGGAGAAGCTAACAATGTACAGGTTTGTATCTCATCGGCTTGACCCACACTCGGCCGCTGACACTCCCTGTGCAGCCTCTACAAGCAGGGTTCCGCTTCCCTTCTCACGTCTGATCGGCTTTGGCTCACTATCCGTCCTTAGCTACCGTCGGAAATGTCACATCTCCCCGCCCAGGTATATTTGACATGCTTGGACGAGCAAAGTGGTATGCCTGTCCCGCCTTTACTCGCCCCCACAAATCACGTCTTTCAGGGACGCCTGGGCCAAGCACCGAGACTTGGATCAATACGAAGCAAAATGGCTCTATGTTGACGCTCTGTTAAAGGTATCTGGCACACCTCACTTGCAGTCTCGCTGTTCTTTGACATGGCCATTGTTAAAGACGTTGAGCAAATATTCGGAAAAGACCATCGCCAGGGACCTTATCGACGAACTGCGCTCCTACGGAGGGCATTCCGAGAATCTCGTCTCGAGCTGTATGTATCGGAAAACTTGTCCTCTACTTATCTCCTAAAGTCATACCTTTTAGATACGTTGACTAGAACGGGATCTAGGGGCTCATCATCTTCTGCTTCCTCCGAGGAAACTTCTCCCTTACCTCCACCCCACGGACTCTATGCTTCCCGACATCCACCATCCCAGCAACAATTGAATGCCGCTGGTGGCAAGGACTCTGACGACGGGGAAGTAGGTGATGAAGCCTACGACCTCCCTGCTCTGCGCGAGGCTTCTCAACCACAACGACCTCTCTCTTCTATTTCGATTTCTCCGCGGTACAGAACACCTCTAACTGGTTCATTCGCACTTTCATCACCTCCGCCGCGCCGTATGAGCGTACCTCCAATGCAGCCCCTTCCAGCTTTTGAGACGCCATCTGCATTCGCAGGTCCACAGATGGTCACATCCTTGGCAACGTCTTCTGCATATCCTTCTGCTCCCTATGCGGCTCCGTCATCTTCCCGTGATTTAGCACTGCAAATTCACACCGCAGAACCTCCCTACAGAAGCCACACTGCAACTTCTCGGCACAGCACTACGACTGGAGCTCACCTGAGACCCCCCTCACGGGCGCTATCAGTTCCACTAGAGCATGCAATGGAGACTATGCAAGTGCACCTTGCAGCCCTCACGGAACGCATCGATACCCTAGAATCGTCCCTCACGATCCACTCCCGTTCACATGCTCAAATCTCCACTTCTCTTCCTTCGCGCACTTCCTCCGGTCGAGGCAGCCCCGCAGACTCACGAGCAGTTGCTCAGGTTTTTGAGTGGGATGTCGATGACATGGGTCTATGGACACTCATCCTAAAGCCCTTACTTCGGAATATCTCATTTATACGGCATTTCCTTTTGTTCTTCCTGAAAAGTGACCGGGATAGATCTCCTGTGCTAACTATAGTCAGGAGGCTCAGTTTGGACATTTCGTTCGTAATGGCGGTACTGGGGCTCCTGAGAACCGTTTGGGTAAAAACGGGAGCGAGGCGACGAGAGGTTGGAGCTGCTTTGACCATACTCTGGGGCGCTGTTACAGGAAAGAGCAGGCTCCCTGTACGCAGAAATCTACGGTTGTGATGCTGGTATCTTGATATTTACACCGCATTCGTTATGTCTGTTTCAACGCGAGTCTATAGTTTCTGTTAATACACAGTGCTTTTCAGACGACTGATCAGTCTAATGATACAACTTCTGGAGTGCCTTGGCCACATTAGCATGGACCTTCAGGACATGTCAACGACACAACGAATGCAATCCCCTCCCTGAATTACCGTCAGAACAAGACAATTGGGACAGTGCACGTGGGACATACATGCATATCACTGAATCCTTTGTTGATTTCTTCAAATTTGCGGTGATGAGTGACATATTCGTCAACCTTGAGCTTGCCTTTCAGATAGTCTGATGATCACCTCGATCATGAAATATCTGGAAGAATAGGACAAGGATAGACAGACCTTCAACAAGGCCAGGTATCTCTGTGCGACCTTTGACTCCACCGAATGCTGTGCCTCGCCAAGTACGACCGGTGACAAGTTGGAATCTAGGTGCCTCGTAAGCCTCGAATGGCCTTGAGCAAACCCGGCACCTACGGCCTCGTGGAGATTTCCTGGCCAGCAGCGGCAACACCAATGATGGTTGACACGCCCCATCCCTTGTGGCAGGCTTCCAACGCCGACCTCATGACCTGTACATTCCCTGTGGCATCAAAGGTGAAATCCAACCCACCGTCTGTAATCTCCACCAAGTAGTCCTGGATCCGCTTCCCGTCGGGGAGCTTCGTGGAGTCTACAAACTCGGTGGCACCCATCCTGAGGGCCCACTTCTCCTTTCCAGGGTTGACATCGACGGCGATGATGCGGGAAGCACCAACGACAGCGGCTGTGGAGATGACACCAAGGCCGATGGCCCCGCATCCGAAAACAGCGACACTGGAGCCCTCTGCAAAGATTGGGTGAACGGTACACAGTGACGGAGAGCGAGGCACGTACTGATTCCTGGCTGTTTCACGACGGCACCCCAGGCAGTTGTGATACCGCAGCCGAGGAGGCAGACTTTATCGAGGGGCGCACTCTTGTTGACGGCGACCACGGATACGTCTGCAACGACCGTGTACTGCGAGAATGTGGAAGTGCCCATCTACAAGGCAAGGGTTCAACTTGGCAACGCGACAGAATGGCCAGAGCGCTCACAAAGTGGTGGACTGGCTTGCCTTTGCAAGTGAATCGGCTGGTGCTATCGGGCATTAGACCCTGTCCCTGGGTTGATCGCACTGAGCGTGTAGGGATGGATGTCCAAGTGTGACTGAACAAGTCAAAGTACCTTTACCGCACAAGTTGGTCTTTCCACTCTTGCAGAACTTGCATTCACGGCATTCTAAAAGGCATGTCAGAGTGTGTCGGTTTACCTGGTGGGGAAGGAGAACTGACCGGCAGTATACAAGGGGATGACATGGTCACCCTGCGGGAAGTGCGAGAGGGTCAAGGGGTGTTGCGTCAGGAAGCTGGGGAAAACGCACGGGAGCTACATTGGAGACACCCTCGCCCACTGATTCTACCTGCTTGAGATTAGGTGCGCTGTAGTCGATGGTGGTATGGTAACTCACAATGCCTCCGCCCTCGTGACCAAGGATGACGGGAAACAGACCCTGAGATGAACGGCTCGATGATTGCGAAGGCCAAATCTCGCATATCGTACCTCGGGATCCTTGCCACTGCGAGTGTACTCGTCGGTGTGGCATATGCCTGGACGGGGACGATTTCAGCTCTGTACCGCACAGACGCTCGACGCCACGTACCGGTATGAAGGATCCTGATGCGCACCTCGTGTGCTCTAGGGGGTGCAACCTCGACGTCCTCGATTTGGAGTGGCTCGCCTGCACCCCAGCAGATGGCTGCTTTGCATTTGATGACCTGTCCTACGGTGCTCGCCATACTGTGGGACGATGTAAGGGGAAATGGGATTCGTCCGTGCAAGGCCGCTGAGATTGGCAAACGTACCAGTGGCCGTGCGGGGTTTCAACGGTCCTTGCTTTCATGGTGTTTCCAAATCTCTACTACAAGCGAGTACGTCTCACGTTTCAGCTCTCCTGCTCGTTTGCGACGATGATGCCCGTATTTGCAGACCGCTGTCACCGCCAAGGCTTGCTACATATGCTACAAACCCACCGTGACCGTCCTCGCGACGATCGACACGGCAGATTTCTTCTACACTTGCCCCATCCATCTCGCTGACCGTGGATTTGCGACACGTGCGCCAGATCCAGATCCAGCACCCAAGAAACCCTCTGTCAGTCCAGAGGAGATCGCCAAAGTGAAGCAGGAATGGGAAGAGAGACAGCGCCAAAAGAAAGACGAGGCACAGAAGGAGGACGGCAAGATCGATGGAGATGGAAAGAAGGACACAGAGGGTGCACACAAAGATGCAGAGAGAAAGGCGGCAGACGTCGGAACGAAAGCGGACAGCAAGCAGGAGAAGACACCTGCTGTCGCATCGAGCACCTTGCCGTCAGAGGGGTCCACCCCTCGACCGACGCACGAACGATACATTTTGCATCGCGACATCTTTGCGCTCAGAAATGCCGATCATCGCAGAAGAAGACAAGCGGCTCAGGCCAACGACCTCGCCCCTCGCTTGCCAGGTGCACCCAAGGGTTCATTACCGTAACCTGCTTTGCACCATGGATCCAAGTCGTAAGTATGCCTGCCAAGATAACACACGGAACGTCTACTTAGTGTGGGTATGACAAACATTACAGTCTCATATCATAGCTTGAACGCCAAAACTAGAGAGCGCCCCGAAAACAAGTCCGACAATTACAAAGGAGCCACCTAATGTTGCGGCAACATCTACGTCACCACGGCGCCCGCCCAGCCTAGGGTTATGCTCCAGAGATGAAACAGCAAGCAAAGCTAGGGATGAAACATAGCCATTTGTGTATCCCATTGCCAGCAGTATAATCATGTAAAGGATATCAGAACTGATAAAAGGGGTGACCGGGGTAGTCGTTTCAGGTCGTTGAACATTGCAAAGAAGGATCAGGGGGATAAACAGCGTCCGCAGGAGAGACATGGCCAGAATCTTCCTGGCAGACCAGATAACTAAGCGAGGAAAGGAGCAGCTGTAACGTCCAATAAGATCTCCAGTGTTGAAAACCAAGAAGTGGATTGCGGTGAACAACATTGGATGGATGCCAAGGTCCACGGATCGCACACGGACTGTGATTGCAGGAAATATTGCCTGGTCGAAGATTATCATTGGGCAGCGATCACAGTAAGCAAGCACTTACTAGAGTGACTGCGAATACATACGCCACAGAGAACATGAAGGTCGAGTTCTGTTTTAAAACCCGGTAGACATGCGAGTTGTGATCTGTCGGGGGATCTCTTTGATCATCTGCGACTAGTCTAAGATGCTCGTCTGTGTCTCCATATTCGCAACGTGGCTCCACAGCGCTCATGGCTGATCGATAAAAGTCCTGCGTCGTCCACCATGTGTAGACGAAAAATACAACGACGAGGAAAATAGTGGAAGCGCCAAAGAAGATTCGCGCGGCGACTTCCTCGGCGTGGTCATCTCTGTTGTCGGCTCTCGCAACAACGGACGGCGGAGACGAGCCCAGAAGAGAGATTATGGAGCTGGCAACCTGTACAACACTGACTGCGACCGCGACCGCAGCTTGCCCTGATATCACGGTCTGCAGGAACGACGCGCCAAGTAACGCTGCCCCGGCGTAGACAGCTGTGCACAGATAGCCACTCGCGATCGCCATTGTAGCTGCGTTGAAGAGAGCGAATGCAAAAACGACCGATGGTGTGCCTCGAATGAAGGTGCTGAGACATAGAGATGCGACGAGGAGGGTCATTGCAATGACGGACGCGAAGATACGGCGGGAGGGAGATGACTGTGGTAACATAAGGGGTAAGAGAAAGTCAGTGAGCGCTCCTTGTCAAAAGCATCCGGGGATATACGAGCCTGCTTTGAAGTGACGGTAGAATAAAACTGGAAGACTACATTGGTCAGTGTGTAGACGCTAGCCAGGTACGAGCTGAAGGTCGAGTAGAAGGGGGACCCAGCCAGTCGTGACAAGAAAAACGACGTTCCATTGATCAGGGCTGGGTAGAGTCATGAGCACTGATAGGCTATCTGCGAGAAGAATTACCGTTCCAAGGCAGCAGAATGGCGCAGCCCAGAAGGAAGTACGTCCATTTCGTTCGCGCCTCTGACGGAAAGGGCCACTCGCCGCTTGTTGGGTGGCGAAGGTCTTCGTCGTGGACGTCAGAGAGGTCGACCTGTCCCTCCGACGACGGAACGGCGCGATATTTGAAACGAGACTCTGCCATGCTGGTGGTCTAGTCCAAGAAACTGATCTGCTCACCGCCCGGGGGGATTATGTGGTCCTCGCTGTGGTGTTCGGGTCCGCATTGGTATAATTACTAGTGCTATCCGGGCGCTATCATACCTGTCACACCCTATTACGGTAGCAAAGGTTCATTGGACTATGCCTCTGCGCCAGGGATGACCTGGTTCGGAGCCTCCGTCAACACCAGCTGGGTCAATTTCTCCTTTTGCTTTCGCGCTTTCCTCTCCTTGCGTCTCACTTTCCTCTCCATCTTCGCCTTTCGTTCTGCTGTCAACCACCGCCTCTTCTTTTCTGCTCTGCGCTCCTCCTCCATCTTCTGCCTGAACCTGAACACACCCTCGGCACGCGCCACCTTCGTCGATCGGCCATTCAAGTGCATAAGCTCTCGCTCAACGAATTTCTTGAGAAGTTCTGTCCTGCGAATCTTGGCGGCCTGCCAGCGGCGCTGTTTCTTGGCTCGACTGTGTGGGTTTGAAAGTTCTTTTGTGATGTGGTGCTCCATTGGCGTCGACTCGTCAAAGGGTCTCGGTCGGGGGCTGAACAACGCGTTGATATACGCGTTTTCGTCAGCTGGGCCGGGTTTCTTGAGGTCCGGTGGCTGATAGGTGATCTTGAGCACCGTGTCTTTGGTGGTGTCGTAAAACGGGTTGGCTGATGACATGCGTCAGAAGTGCAGGCTCACAACGTTTCCGTAAATAATACAGCATACCTCCCGGTCGTTCTGGAAAGTCATGTTTTGGCCACTGTACCACGAGTGGAGCCCTGCTGGTTTTCTTGAAATATGCAGGTACGGTCGCGAGAGCAAGACGCTTCCAATCGAAACGACGAAGCGTGGGCTGCCAATGGGGATCCCTTACTCCAATTCGTCGCGCAAACACACTATCATTGCCATAGTTCACTATAGCGTAGTGAAATCGAGAAGACATGCTCACTAGATCTCCTTTTCTCCTCCTTGCGGTCTCGCGACCTTATGTGCGCCCATAAAGAGCTGGCATCTTGAATAATGCACACTTCTGTTTACTGGCGCCTTGTTGGGCGCCGCTTCCTGTCACGGTGATATGAAATTTTGTAGCGACCAACAATGCTTGACAAACCTTGATGTTACCCTTGAGGTATACCCGGTTCGAGAACCTGTTTATGCTCAGAACCTCGTGAAGTCTGCTTCCTTCACCACGAAGGCGGATTGTGTCACCAGGAACGATGTTCCAATACTTGATACGGTCCTTGACAGGGACTGCTTTAACGGCAGGGTCGTAGCGCGAACGTCTATCGAACCAATGCTTTGGAACAGGCAGGAGATGTCGGAAATTCTTTGTCCATGGTACCTTGGTAGTGGCTTTGAGAACTTGCACGCGCGATAGCGACATGGAGGAGAGGCACTGGACAGGACCAAGTTGGACGACAGCCGACGGAAACTAATTTTTGCTGACCAAGCATTTACCCCTGTCTCGTCTAACGATTTGTATCGGGTGAGAGTACACTGCGAATAGCAAAAAGGGTTCATCCACCCCAACGTTCGTTTGAACTACTACTGCTACCACATCACCCCGCTGGCACAGGTCCAGTTCTTGTCACAGTCCATGCTCCCGGAGCCGTACTGGACCCTTCCAGCTCGAGCGTCTGAAATCGGCATGAAGAAAGTCGTCAGCATCAGTAGAATAACACGACCGACCTCGAGTAACATCCCGATGATATTATCCACCTCTGATGGGGGTACGCCCCCACACCCAGCACCAATAAGCCTCCTGTACTCGGCCATCCGTCCACCAGTCCCCGCTTCTGCCTGGAATGCGATCAGGTGATCGAATAATTCCTTCCTCCGCTTGCGGCGATGCCCCAGTTCTTCTCTTGTCGATTCGCAGGCCGCTTTCATCAAATCTGGATTGTTCGGAAGATCGGCGTACAGCGCAAGAAGATCTGAGATGTCCTCTTCCTGGGGCAGTGCCTTCCGTTTCCCCTTGCCCTTATCCTTGTCTCTATCCTTCGCTACTTCAGTCGGGCCCTCGCCATCAGCATCGTCGTCCGTCCGGTAGGGAATGGTCGCTGGCGTGACCTTTAGTTCCCCGTCTGCTGTATCCCTAATCGACTTTTCTCGGTTTTCCTCGTCCTTGGTCCACTTTTCCCAACCCAAACGATATCTTCTCCCCATCTTGTCCAACAACTGGCCTTCTAGCTCTGATAGTAACCCTTTCGCTAGCTGCAATCCCTCTGCCTGCGTCCTGAGTTGATTGACTGCTCGGTGGCTCTCGAGGATTTCTTGTTGGATATTTTGCAAGAGTGCTTGGGCCTGGTTCATGTCGCGTTCTTTATCCTGGAGCTCGCGATCAAAGGATGCACCCAGACCATCCAGCATGCCCGTGATTTCGCTGACACATTTTGTGCTCGCTTTCTGGCCTGTTACTGAGTGGCGTAACGGTAGGCGCTCGCCACCTGTGGAGATGGGAGGGGGAATAGTTTGTAAAGGATACGCAGCTTGCGCGTTACGCAAAGACATTGCTGAAAGCCGGGAAACTGGTCCTGGAGATGAGCGGAAACGCTCATCCTCAAGAATATAATCTTCGGTGCTCTTTCCGTCACGGTTGACGAGCTTGGGATCCGCCCCGTGGTCGATGAGGAGCTTGACGAGACGCTTGCTTCGGCACCGAGCCGCCATTGTCAGTGCGGTTTCGCCATCTTCGTCTTGGAAATTGATCACGTCCGCCAACTCTTTGGGATAATCAGCCAAACGATTGAGCACCGTCTCCATGTAGTAACGGGCTGCATGTGTCTTCCCTTTGGACATGGCGACATCAACAATGTGATGGAAGACGGTCCGATTGTAATTGTCGATGTTGAGAGTGGACCGGTGGAGGAGTTCGTACAACTCTGGGAATTTTCGAACATCGTAATTATTCGCGAACATGACGCTGCGCATCAGTGCGGTCTGGCCCGCCTTGTTCACCTTGAAGATGTCAGCTCCGGCTGTGAGCAGCAGCTTGACAATACGAAGGCGGCCCATGGCTGAGGCCCAATGGAGTGCGGTGTGGCCGTCGTCGTCGATGGCCATGTTTGCGTCAAAGTCAGGAGGAGGTGAGATGAGGATGTGAGGAATTTGATTCGTGTCCGAAATGAAGTATTCGAGAATCTGATCGCTGTAGGCGCGCGGATCATCGATACCGTTCGCCTGCATGAGCATCTCATCCTCTGAGGCCTCGTCGAGACGCTCTGTGGGGTGGCGTCGCGAGGGCTTGCGTCGCATGCCATGCCTGCGATCGTCTGGCACGTCGGTGTGGTCGTATGCCTCAGCGATGGGAGAAGGGGTCCGTGAACTGGATGATCCACGTGATGGAGATGATGTCATCGAGCCATCTTCTGAGCCGGGCTCGGAAAACACTTCTTGGTCTGAATCTTCCTCAGCGTCGGCGTGGCGACGTGAACGCGTGCTGACGAGGGCAGAGCCTGGCTCGTTGGTGGCGGTCCGACGGGCAGGTCTCGCGACGGCAGCCGACGCCACGAGATGTTTCGGAGCGAGAGGCGGGCTCTTTGCCGCGGGCTGGAACTCGATGATGGGACGGAGGGCTGTTTCACAGTTGTACTGCCTCGCGAGGGCGAGTCCGCGCTCGAGAGGTATCCATGTCCCTGTGCGATGAGGCGGTCAAGGGCGGGGCAAGATGCACGGAGGGAAGAAGACAGACCCTGATACTTTCCATAGCCCCCTTGTACTTTCTCGTGTTCGCCCTTCTGGACCTCGCGTTCGAGGACCCGGGTGCGCTGGGGCTTGTCGAAGCCGGCGACCTTGAGGATCTGTGTCGCGTTGAGCCACGAATCTGAGCGCCGCCGCATCACCGCGACGCCTTTGCACATCCTACACGCGCTGGAGAGATGAAGACGTGTCGGGCTGAAGAGGGAATCAATAGGACGCACATTTCATACACGGGTATCCCGCTGTAGGTCGCCTGGGAAGAGAGACGGTGAGGAGACAGAGGGAGAGAGGGAGACAAGGTAAAAAGACCTTGAATATCTGGCTGTCGGGCATCGTTCTGGTCGGCTGTGCGGTACTGGGGGCGAGGGCGACGTTGTGCGCTGTGCCCACCATGCTCGTGAGTACGCGTGCTCCAACAGGAACAAACAACGCGATCACCCGGGCCCCTGTGCCTCTGCGCGCGAGAACTCTGCAGAACTCCGCACGCACCCCCATCACCTGCAGGGCTCAGCCTCGCGAAGGACATGCTGCTGTTCTGCCAGAGCACCCCCTGCCCTGCCTTTCGTGCCGCCCCCATCTTGCTGGGGCTCTCTCTCTCTCTCTCTCTCTCTTCACTGAGGTCCCTCACGGTCGCGTCTCTCGTCGGGGCCGGGACTCCCCGGCTGTGGCTGGTCCTGTTTGGACGTGTTTGGACAGAACGCGACGGTCACGGGACCTGTTTCCTTTTCCAACCAACTCTTCTTTGCCTACCTCGAGGCACGTTGCCACCGCTCTTATTATTGTCGCGCTCCCTCTCCGCACGCCCCACCTCCTCTCCCCCCTCCGTCTCCTGTCTCTGCCACGTCCCTGTCTGGTTCGTGCAGAGCTATGGCTCCAAAATGCGAGCCGCTGTGCCACTTTGGAGACAGGCAAGTCCTTCCTGCCCAGACACCGTCCGCTCCTCAACGCGCTCGTCATCAGGCTCTACTTCACGACATTTCCACATCCACCCCCCGGTCCACACGTTCTCAACAACCACTCCTCCGACCCATCCAACAACCCCCGGGTACGCGCGCGACCTAGAGGCGGCCCATCCGCATCTCCGGACGATGACGCCACGTACTACTACTTCACGATCGACGACCAGCTCCTCTATCTCTCGTTCTTCCAGGACTGGGGCCCGCTCAACCTTGCCATGGTTTACAAGGCGTGCATCCTGATCCACGAACTATTGGAAGTCGGTATACCCTCCAAACCATCAGGGGCACCCGCTGACTGCTTCATTAGGACAAGGACCTCAAGTCACACCGGCTCGTTTTGTATTCTTCCGATGACCCGCGGCGGAAAGCGAACGCAGCTCTCTTGATCGCACTTTATGTCGTACGTGTTCTGTCCTGAATTCACGTCGCTCTTCACACTCTTTGCAGATGATCGTCCAGCGTCGTGCACCGTGGGAAGCCTTCCACCCGATTGCCGAGATCGAATTCATGCCCTTTCGTGATGCCGGACGTGGGCCTTCTGACTTCAACCTCAGCATACAGGACTGTCTCTGGGGGATGTGGAAGGCAATGCAAAACGGCCTGTGCGATATGAACGAGTTTAGTGTGGAAGAGTATGAGCACTACGAGAAAGTTGAGAACGGGGACTGGAACTGGATAACACCAAATTTCATCGCATTCGCATCGCCCCTGGACTCTGCCTGGATCAAGATTCAAAAAGACGCAAAGCAAGCTGCCACAGAGCCCTCCTCTCCTACTCGACCTGGAGTAGCAAACCCCACTCGTTCGCCTGCCACTAACCTCGCCCTTCAGCGCAAATTATCCACGCCGTTTTGTAATTGCCTCGATTACTTCGAGAAACGTGGTGTAAAGCTCGTCGTTCGGCTAAACACCGAGCTGTACGACAAACAGTTGTTCCTCGATCGTGGCATCAACCATCAAGACCTTTATTTTGATGATGGCACAAATCCCACGGACGAAATCGTGCGGACATTTATCGATTTGTCGGATGTCATAGTGGAGAGCGGTGGGGTAATTGCTGTTCATGTGCGCTATTTTCTTCCCCTCGATCCTCTTTGCCGTCACTTGGGGGGTACGTGGTAACAATTCTCTGTCAGTGCAAAGCAGGTCTTGGACGAACTGGGACATTGATCGGGGCCTATCTCATCTGGAAATATGGGTTTACCGCGGCCGAGGCCATTGCTTTTATGCGTATCGTTCGACCTGGAAGCGTGGTGGGTCCACAACAACAATACATGTATCTCAAGCAATTGGAATGGGCCAAGTGGGCAGCGATTGATGAGATGAGACGATTGCAGGCCACCACTGCTGTGGCTCCGGTACCGGTTGTGACACCGGTTACTCCGCCCGCAGAACAAGATGAAGACATGGAAATGGGAGAGAGTGGCAGGGTGACACCGCCGGCAGCTCTACCCTTGCCTCCTGTGACGCCCAGTCGACATGTTGCTGCCGCTGCGGCGAAGGCGCATGCGATTGCCCCTCCTGGACAACCGAGGAAGACGCCGATGGCGAAGCGGGTCGCGGTGGATTCTGATGATGAAAACGGAGAGGAGGCAGACGATACGCTTCCCGCTCTGGGTGCAGCGCCACCCGTTACGCGGCAGCGTGTCCGAACGGCCACGCGACCAAGCGGGGCAAGGGGAACGGCGTCGGAACAGCGACCTACGCGTGTGCTGCGGTCCACAGTTGCGGGTAACCAACGCAAACCAGCTTGTGCCGCTGCCGGTCCTACGAGCAAGACCAGTGCACCCCCTCCAAATAAAATACCAAGACTGACATCTGGGGCGACCACACGGAGCGCAGCAGCGAGGGGTGTGGGCGCACCTTCGACGCGAAGAGTTCCGCAGCCTCCGCCGTCACCGACGCCGTCGAGGTTGCCCACCTTGGCGAAGCGGACCAATGGCAGCCATACCCTGGCGGAGATGGCTGCAGGACCCAAGTCGAAACCGTGTTCTAATGCTTGGATGACGACGGGTGCATCCGCGGTGGTTGTCCCCGCATCCAAAACGACTCAGCGACCGGGCCCACGTCCGGTGAGACGGAGGAGGAGCAGCTTTAGCGCTGCTGATGTCGTAGCATAGTGGTCGTTGAGCTGCCTGTGGCACGCACGGTCGTTGAACACGCTTCGTTCACTGTATTTATCACGATCTCGTACGGTCCAGCATATCCCATCCACACTGCCTTTGTGTATATCACCAATCCAATGATGGAACGAGCGTGCTCTATCTACTCTGTGACCTTGGAGTGTTCGTGTACACACTGGAGAAACCACTCGAGGTCGCGAGGGTCAACGCCCGGGGTGATTCCATGACCGAGGTTTGCGATCCAAGCGGTGGTGGGACGTGCGGCACGGAACTCTGCGCACATCCTCTTTACATGCTGCTCGATTGCGTCGCGGCCCCCATAGAGCACGACTGGGTCCAGGTTTCCTTGCAGGGCCACGTCGCGTGGGATGGCACGGTCTCTGGGGTCCACTGTCCAGTCTAGACCGACGACGTCGTATTTCGCGGTGGCGGCGAGGGTCGGCGAGGCCCCCTTGGCAAACAGGATCATGGGGACGGGCGCCAGGCGACGCTCCCGAAGCTGTTGGCGGACCCGGTCGGCTATCTGGGCGACGTACGGCAGCGAAAACTGGGCAAAGTCGTGCGGGGAAAGGTCGCCGCCGTTGGAATCGAACACTTGGAGGAGCTATAGGTAGGGTGAGATCGGGTGGTGGTGGTGAGGGGGGGGGGGGGGGGGGGAGAATAGTTTGGGGTACCTGTGCCCCGGCGGCCACTTGGCCCACAAAAAAAAATATGCACGCGGTGGTGTTGAGTT
>JBBPUK010000005.1:13814-37340 GCA_038094635.1 Tylopilus cervinicoccineus | reverse complement strand
GGACATGGGCACGGGGGCATGATTACACTTGCGAGCATGTGTTAACATGGCCTGGTGAGATGTATCTAATAAAATTATGGCAGCAACCTGTAATGCAAGATTGAGACCGGGTCGAAATAAGTCCACGTAAACTGACGAGAAGCCTGATGTACCACCGGTCCAGAGGATAATGCACATAGTAGTAGCAGGCCTGAACGCAGTTGCCTGGCGTTCGCGAATTTAATTGGGGATGGGTATATGAAAACGTAACAGTGACACACACATCCGTACAGGCTGCGGGGAGGGACATGAATACGATGGGATGTAGAGAGTGACATGTACTGACACTGCCGTTACAACGACTGCGATGAGATATGCGCCGTAACTGGAACGGAGATGGAGCGACTGAACGGTAAGGGATGGAAGGGACATACGTAGCATCCAAGGACCCGGAGGCCATGGGTGGAGCAAGGATAATAGTGAAGAAGGGGAAGAGGTCGGGGTCATGGATACCGGTTGGAAGGTAGTATTTAAGGGGCTGCAGCTCCGAGTTGTACATCTCGAACAGACAGGTGCGGGCCCTGATTGCAACTCCTCCCCACACTTGGGCCGCACCGGTCAACTGAGGTTACCTCGCTGTGTCTTGTTAAAGTGACGTGAGTATGAGCAGGCACCGTTGAAACATTGACTAGGAAAAGTGTCAAGATGGTTAGACTGACACATTCAAGTCCACATTGAAGGTGCCACCGGACCAGCGCATAACGTTACGAGCGTGCATAAAGTATCGAGCGAAATAAACTTCAACCAGTCGACCCTCGACCCCCTGAGGGTAGCAAGATGCATTATGTGTACATCGTGGCTGTGGGAAGACAACTTGGGCCGTAAGTATTCGGAGTCCTCAAACTCAGTCCAATACTAACAGCATATACAGTAAGTACTATTCTATGCCGCTACAAGTATACTGAGAGTAACAAAAAATGTGGTATTTGGAACGGTAAACATCGGACAAACAGCGTCCAAGAGTATTTTGGGCCCTCTGCAAGCAAACTTAAACGACCTCGGGGTTCTTCGATTCGGGGATCGGCGAAGGGCACTGCCAACATCACCTCAGTCAAAGGGCCTACTACCTTACACACTGCTCACCTCGTCCGGAATGTACTCGCGTATAGTGTCGATCTTGATGGATATATTGTTGGATGTGCGCTGATGAAACTATGAGCTTATGCCCTATGCCGTCTCTCAAGAGACCTGCCTTCGGGGACGTTCCAAGGAAACTACGGTTCGCCTTAGATTGGGACACTTGACTAAGGGATAGGTCCTGGCGATGTTCGCCTGCTCTCAGTGTTTTGCGCGCGTTCAGGGTGGCAAGGAGGGAGTTGCAGTACACTGCCCATCAATCAACCAATACATTAATAATAATCCGTCCGCTCCCAACGGAGGACGTACATCGGCCGATATTGAAGTAGAACAAGATGTAGATGAACGTGTGTGGCCACACGGAAATCTACGGCATGCTCAGGACTGGGCAATGACGAGAGAACGTGGCAATGCTTACGCTAATAAGTGAACCAAGGGCACAGAAACTGAGACACTGTTAGCGATATGAGCCACTACTCATCGTGAAACTGACCTGGTCAAAAGGCCGGTGTTGATGCTAAATATGATCTAGGGCATGCTCGCTTTCACTGGAGGCCACTCCGCGGACATGATTACTTACCAACTTGTTAATCGTCCAGTCGGACCTGATAGCAAAGTATTCAGAATGCGAAGTGAACAAATGTATGAAAAATTTCACCTTTGAAAGCCGGTTCGTGATTTCTGTAGTAGATAACAAAGGAATATAGTTATGAGAACGTCCCCTGCAGCGGCCGCCGCGTTGATCGACATCGAAATAGACTGGATACATGGTCAGCGGGCTGTCAGCAGGACTCAGTTCACTCCATTTACATTGATAGTAGCAAACTCCGCATAGGTCTTAAGAGGTATACTAAGCGTGGATGAGCGACACACCAGCAGAAGGGAAAAGAAAACATACGCTTTGATACTGAAAACTACGTGACGTCGCTGGTGTCAAGGACGTTTACGAAAAAGTCGTCGTTCACCCACCAAGAATTAAAACTGGAGATGGGACGTTGTCGGTGTGAGGAGAGTGAGCCAGTGAAGATGTGACTTACTCCATTCGAGAAGGACCAACACCATCTAGAGCAAGACGACCAAGAAATCAGACTGTGCGTTCCGAAAGAAATACTGCTTACAACCGAGCCCGTGGCCCAGAGGTTCTTATCACTGACTGAGAGAAATCAATAACGGGACTCAGCACGCGAAATGTAGAACATACGCAAGTAAACGCGCATTGCCATGAAGCACTGGACGCAGAGTGCAGTGAACCCCTAGTATGTATGGTGAGCCAAGGAAGAGCAGCGAAGTGGAATAGGTCGCATACATTGAAGAAAACTTCGATCTGGATCGTGACGCGAGTCAATGGCGGTAAGCAAAGGAAAACTATCACTTACGACTAAAGTTCTGAAGAGAAGTGAGCACATGCGTATTGTTAACGGGAGCCCACTCACATGACAACGTTATGAAGCTCGTCCCAATCTCCGAAATAGGTAACAAGGTATGTGTAGACTAGGAATGTATGAATACACTACACAGGTGGGAGATGACCGCACTTACTGAAGTGCGTAATCAGAGCCTGGTGGCCAGTGTCCGACACAAAAACGGCAAAGACCTGTGATGCAGAGTTGGGAAAAGACCGAGAGAAGTTCGCATAGACCTACGAGAAGCTTGAAGTACCACCGGTCTGAAGGATAGTAAGTATAATAGTACCAGGTCTGAAGGCAGGTGCCTGGTGTTTGCTATTGATTAGAGCGCAAGTGAAGGTGTATCATAGGTACGAACATCCATACAGGCTATTCAAACCATGAGTACAACAGTGAATACGCAGTCCATCATAACTCACACCGCTGCAATGACGACCCCGATGAGGAGAGCACCCATACTGGGACGAATGATCAATATGAATGACAAGCGGAGAAGGCGGGAGGTCGTACGTTGGATCCAAGACTGCCATCGGTGGAGAAGAAAGAAAGGACTGAGGACAAGAGAGGGAACGATGGAGGCGATAGGTCGTAATGAATGGTAGAGGCTATTTAAGAGGAGGCATTGCAGGATGGGAGGTAAAGTTAATTCTGTATGGGGATCGACAACACCACCCGAACTGATAGGCTCCCTCGAATGACGAGGAATGTTATACGTCGCTTAGGGTTGACTGCAGACATTGCTCAGGGTCAGTCGAGAATAACATACGATGGGTTGTCACTTTTTTGCATAGGCGAGGAGTCGCTGTCATGGTGAGATGGCATCCTGGTGAACTGCCAACCTGATAGCTAGTAGGTCCGACGGTCCCGATCCTGACATCGTCCACGTGGACGCCAAACCAGCTCTGTCGTGACATCTGACATTGAAGTAAACCGCCCATGTGAAACAGTGGCTAGCAGTGTCAGCCTGAAACAAATGACGGGCTCCGGCCTCACATATGTGGACAAGTCTGAAATTTTTGAAGAACGTTCCTGGCCCACTGCGACTGAAACCGTGCTTGGTTACCCTGAGGGGAGAAGCCTGATCGAGGTGAATTGAAGCAATTGTCAATATGGGTGGCAGGCATGCGTGTGAAGCACCCTCGTTATCAGGGCTGTTAGGGAGCGAGCGCTTCGAGCTGGAAGACGAGCTCATGGTGTCCTAATGTAGACCCTGTGCTAATAGTGTCCTTGATGGATTGGATGCCGAGTGTGCTTGTATGCGGGTCCTAGTGAACCGAATGTCTGTAGGTGGTCTAGCAGGGAACATGGTGGGTCTGGCACCCTGCACATCGCGAGGGGAGTGCCACTCGACTGCCGGACGGGCCTCGCACGGACGAGAGAACGAGCTACCCTGATCGTGTCTACGCCAAACAAGCACCAACAGCACCCCCAAATGTGCGACGCGTCAAAATCACCTGCGACACAAAGTCAAACGACATGGCAGTGAGTCTCGTTTTCTGCCTCGTCGCCCAGACACACTCAGCACCCCGTCCGTGCAGAGCCGTCTCTTGCACGCTCTTCGGGCCTCCCGGTCTGCTCCCCTGCCACGGTGTGTCCATCTCGTGCACGCCTTCCAGCTCTTCACGTGCCATCAACCCCCCCCAGGCTTGCCAGTCGGTCGAGATGGCTGGCAACGGCAGCGGAGGCCTCCCCAGCTTCGTCGGAACCGCAGGCAGATCCTAGAATTGCCCATATAGTCGACGACATCTCCGGTTTGACCCTTCTTCAAGCCGCCGATCTCGTGTCGCTGCTCAAGGTTAGAACCAGCCCTCCTTCCCAGAACACGCGCGTTTCTCTGACTTGTCATTTCATAGTCTCGGCTAAATATCCAGGAGATCGCTATGCCCTCTGCTTCTGCACCCGCCCCAGCAGCCGCTGCTCCCGCAGAAGAAGCTGCTGCCGAGGTGAGAAAGCCACACCGATGTACAGTGTGTCGTGCTCAATCGTTTTCAGGAAAAACCCAAGGAAAAGACCATCTTCAATGTCATGCTGAAATCGTTTGATGCGGCTGCCAAACCCAAAATCATTCGCGAGGTGAAGGCACTGGTGCCGAACCTCACCCTCATTGACGTGAGTGCGCCTCATTACGACGCTGAATTGACCTGCCCATCTTTGCCTTTTCTCCTAGGCGAAGAAGTTCGTCGAGTCCGTTCCAAAAATCCTCAAGGAGAACCTCTCAAAAGAAGACGCAGATAAACTAAAGTCGACCTTTGAAGCTCTTGGAGCGGTGGTTGTACTTGAGTAACTGCATTCTACTGACTCACAGCAGTGCGTCCTTATTCACTAGAGTAACTCGGGCCAATGAGTAGTAGTACGCTGCGGTTATATTACATTGAGTACCGAACGTGAGCAAAACATGGAATAGAATAAACACGGGCTCGGCGACAATATTAGTCCTCCGAAAGATAGCGGTATTCGAAACGGAAATCACTCTTCTTGCGCTGGCACCATGAACCTTCCCAGTCAAAGTATACGTACACTCCTTGCTCGTACTCCTCCGTGATGGCCTGCGGCTCCGAGTGTCGCTGGAACCACGTCAAGTATTTGACGTGGAATCGCCACGATTGGCGCTTTAATTCTTTGGCGGCAAGGTACCTTGGGTATCCAGCACACTAAGTCCCTCAATTGGACAGGAAGAGGGATGGATGCCTTACTGTTGATACGTTCCAGGGAGATAGTAGAAGATGTAGAAGAGCGTTTCTACGTCGATCTGGGAGAACAAAGCAGGCGAACTCAGCACGGGATGTGGCGTCTGAGGGTAGAACGATGGCGTGTTGAAAGGGTGTCGAGGCACATAGTACTTGGGCCTAAGTATGGTTATTGAGCGACTGTTACTACGCCTTGTGGAATTCCATCTTACTTCTCTGTGTCAACGGGTTGCGGAGCATGGGTGTAGCCACCTTCCAAAAGCTTGTGTACTTCTCCCAGATTATTCATACGATGAGGGGCTACAACCGTCAGGAGTGCACAGCCAAGTGAGTGTACGACCTACCTTTCTGCTTCACCGTCTCAAACGATGCAACGAGATCCGACAGGGATCCTGGGAACGTAGTTGTCGCTGGCCGACTCGGTGCCTGTTGTGCAAGGTTCACCGAAGGTGGTCTGAGCATGCCCGCGTTAGACTGTTCTTGAGAACTCGATTGTTGTTCAGTTGACGGCGGAGCCTTGACGCCTAGGGGATGCTGGGGTGGTTGCGAGGAGGCACTGGAAGGCACTGGAAGGCCAGGGGCGGACAGCTGTTGAACCTGCCGAGGAAGGGGAGAAGGACCAGTTGGAGTAGGTTGTGGTATGGTGAACTGAGCTCCCTGGGCCGCACCATTGGCTTGAGGCTGTTGAGTATCTGAGGGCACGGCTTGCTGCTTACGCCCACACGTTAAATTTCATTCATTCCAACTAGGTGGTCGGCAAAAAAACGTACTGCGACAGCAGGGGAAGCAGCCCTTGGCAAAACAGGCGACGTTGCAGGTTCTACGAATGTTCTTACCTAATATCCAACACGCGGAATCACGCAGCATACCTTTGTGCTGTGCTGTACGCTGTGGAGACGAGGATGCAGCGGGACCACTCACGGAGCTTGGGATTGCTTCTGATATTGCAGGTGAATCTTGCCCAGAGTAAAAAGATCCATCCGGTTGGTGTGATACAGAGGCAGACGACAACATCGGACTCGTTACCGAAGGGTGAGTGAGACTCGGCGACGACAGCAGTTGGGAGTCCGGGATATTCTGGGATAGAGAAGGTGCTATTGAAAGCGCTGTTGGTGGTACCGGCGCGGGAGCAACGGGTACGTTTGATGCTGCCTGAGTCGTCGGCGTCGGTGGAGTCATTGCCACTGGAGAAGCTGACGAAACAGCGGCGGCGGCAGCGGCAGCATATCGAATAGGGGGCAACGTCGCTGGTGGGCGAGGCGCCGGTGGTAAGCCCGCTTTCAATATACTAGACATTGGCTGTTGGGCAAAGTTGGGATTTGGTGGTGGTTTCGCTGAATGCACGTTGTTATTCGGACGTGAATGCGATGCATAGCAGGCACTTACACTCTGTCGCTAGAGACGTTTCTGGGCCAGTGTTTAGGCAATGGGACATATAAAGAACTTAAAACTCACTCCGTAATTGTAATCCCACTCCTGGTTTTTTCTGAATGGGACTGTCGTCTCGTTTGCTGCCGCTTGCGACGCTTTCTTCGTCTTTATCATGCTTCTTGGTCGATCTTTGTGGTGGTTCTGTTGCCAAGTCAGACGGGCAGGGTGGAGAGACATAAGGGACTTGCCTTCACTCTGAGCGTCGGAATCGTCGCTGGCATCGTTATCGTCGTTTGCGAGACCGAACTTTTCTTCTTCTTCCTCGAGGTGGAGGTCATCATAGAGTCCCATGTCTTCGTCAAAGTCCTCCTCCTGGTGGTATGTGTAAGAATGGGCGGGCAAGACTGGATGTAGGGGGGACACACAGTATTGCTCTCGACGAAATAAGTGACGTCCTCTTTGAGAGCAAGGACGCGCTCTGTGGAGAGGGAGCCATTGTCAAGCAAGCGGAGGATGAGCTCGAGCCGACTAATGTGCCATTTCCGACGTTCGTTGAGATGCTCGAGGTCATCCAGACGACCTGCTGCCGAGGACTGGCCCTTTCCGCGCTTCTTTCCACCACCCTGTAGGGACTCTATCTCTGCCTCTGACTGCTCGACCTGGAGAGTGAGGTCTTCGACGGACTGCTGCAGCCAGGACGTGACCTCTAGTTTCTCTTGTGCCTTGGGGTCCAGCTTTGCGGACTGGGTGAGGCCCTCTTTGGAGAAGGCCTTTGTCTTCATCTCCTTTTCGCAGGCCTTGAACTTTTCCATTTGCTGCAAGGGGAGGTCAGGGGAGAGAGCAGCAGCATACGGAGGCGACGGGGGTCGCGTACGCACGGTCTCGATCAGTCTCCTGTTCTCGAGGAGGAGGGACTTGTCCTTTATGTCGTTGCTCGCGACCCAGGTCTTGATCTGGTCGCGGAGACGCTGGAGCTTCTTTATCTGCGTCTTGAGATCCGTCTCGAGCTTCTCCTTCTGGGTCTGGTTTGTGGAGGCCTGCATCTTGTCGTATATGCTCTCAAAGAGCTCGACGCCCTCTGCGACCTTTTTGAGGGTGCGGTCTATCTCGGCTGGAGGGGCGTCGGTGCGGCGCCGGGCGAGGGACGCGGATGGACGTACTCTGTAGCTTTCGTGCGGCCATGGTCGCAACCAGAGTCAGACGTTGGCCGTCGCGGGACGAGTGTTGTTGTGGTGTTACATAATCAGAGACGGGCTGCCCTCGTCCACGATGAAGACCCTCCGCAAGTCGCTGCACAGGGAGCGTCTCCAGATATCCACCCCGCTCCCCATCCAGAAGCCGGCGCACACATCTCTGCCCCCGCAGAAGGTCATCCGCGCCATCGCGCCCCACACCCCCGCCAGCCCGCACGAGCTCCCGTTCCAAAAGGGCGACTTCTTCTACGTCACCGGCGACCCTGGAGACGACGTTTACGAGGCCCACAACCCCGTCACTGGCGCACGCGGCCTCGTCCCAAAGACCCTCTTCGAGGAGTTCCTCAAGAGCCCCTCCGCGTGAGTGTCCACCCCGTCCCGCCGCCCGTCGCTCACCCCCACCCAGCATCCGGCCCCCCCATCCGTCCAGCCCCACCAGCCCCCTCGTCGCCACTGCCCCCAAGACCCCAAAGACACGTGTCTTCTACGCCGTCGTCCTCCACGACTTCCTTGCAGAGCGTGCAGACGAGCTCGACGCCAAGGCCGGCGATCCCATCTCCGTTGTCGCCCAGTCCAACCGCGAGTGGTTTGTCGCCAAGCCCATCGGCAGGCTGGGCCGTCCTGGTTTGATCCCCGCCTCGTTCGTCGAGCTCCGCGATCCCGCATCAAACCTCCCCATCGACGATGTAGATGCGCTCATGGACCGCGGCGACCTCCCAAAGGTCGAGGACTGGAAAAGGGCCGTGATCAACTACAAGCAGAACAGCATCTCCCTCGGCGTCATCGACGACACTCAACCCTCTGTCCCAGACAGCCCCTACTCACAACCCGTCGCCCCATCGCAACCCCCACCCCCTCCCGTTCCCCCTCCCGTTCCCGCCCCCGCCCCCCGCCCCCCCTCCGCAGCTCCTTTGCCGGATGGCATCCTCCTCTCCGCAGAGGTCGTCTCCTTCCATCACGAGATGGACGAATACTGGTTCCGCATCGATGCCATCTTCCAACCGTATGATCCCCATGACCCCCAC
Organism: Tylopilus cervinicoccineus; assembly: GCA_038094635.1. NCBI lineage: Eukaryota > Fungi > Basidiomycota > Agaricomycetes > Boletales > Boletaceae > Tylopilus > Tylopilus cervinicoccineus. The sequence goes on along the minus strand of JBBPUK010000005.1, from coordinate 28,542 downwards.
GTGCTCCCCAATGCCAAGCAGCTCGTCCTCTTCAGACCCTACAATGACTTTTATGATTTTCAAGTCAGCCTTCTGGAAACGTTCCCTCACGAGGCCGGTCGGGAGCCCGGATCAAACCGTATTCTCCCCTTCATGCCCGGTCCTGCCGATAAGGTCGACGACGAAGTCACTGCCGTGCGACGACTCGAGTTGGACCAGTACATCCGAAAACTCTGCGACTTGAATTCCGTTGGCGCTTCCTACATCTTGGAGCACCAACTCATTCGCACCTTCCTTGCTCTAAAACCAGGCGACGTAGAGAACGACATCGACCCCCGGTATGAGGAAATTAGCGCACTATTTTCCGAGGGTGGCGAGCAAGACTCTGCAGGAGTCGCACATGGCGATTCGATCACACGCGAATTCGAACAAGAGGTTCGTGATACACTTGGCGAGATGAAACTGTCCGATCGGGACGAACGCAGCGACGGTTCAGACTATGGCGAAGAGCACACTCCTCCTTCGCATTCCTTCCCCAGAACAAAAGATACTGTCCACCACCGGTCTGATACACTCTCCTCTATTCGGCACCCAGATCCGCCCCTTCACCATCATGTTGAAATGTCACCTCACAGCGAACGCTCAAATGGTCACACGAATGCTTTGCGGGTATCGCGTGGATCAGGTACCTCCAATAACAATTGGCCAGACTACGCGACATCGTCACCATCGTCGCTACACTCGTCTCAACCGTCCTTCACATCCCGTTCGCGTTCACATTCCACCGCTACCACCAACCTGAGTGCACCCCCCATGTCTGCAGGCAATCCCCAGATTGCCTTTATCAAAATCAAGATATTCGATCGTGTCACCGATGATTTGATCGCAATCCGCGTTCATCCCAAGGTGACACACTCTGAACTTATGAACAAGGTTCAGGGCCGCCTGGGCACGAGCATTTCCAAGCTGCGGTACCGCGACAGTCTTCACCACGAGTTCATAGGACTGAAGGGTGACGATGATTTGCATGACTGGCTGCAAAGCGCAGAAAAGCATGTCTTGTATGCTGATTGATGTTTTAGTAATACCATGTGGGGGAAATATTGGTTATATTCTAGATTTCTATGAACTTTGTTCTCTAGTATTCTGTATTAGTCTTTTTTCTTCTTTTTGGGACGTGTCCCGCCCACTGTAATACTTTGTAGTTGACTACTTTGCTACCTCGACTTGTTAACAGAGTATTTGTATTTGCTGGCTATGTCTCGACCTCAGGGCATCCAAGCACCCTCTGAAACGCTGCCGCCCACGGCTAGAGCAATCGCGCTCTTTCTCGCCTCGACTCCTTCCGTTCAAGACTCCCAACCAGGCGTTCTCCATCAGCTCCTCGAGTTCGCGCATCGCTACACGGTCCAGGTCTTGTCGGATGCCCAAGTATACGCAGAACATGCCGGGCGCTCTGGCGTGTCCAAAATCGAGATGGACGACGTCGTCCTGGCAGTGCAGGCCCGTGTTGGATGGGAATTCGGAGGCCGCGTCCCCAAGGAGGTGTGTCCGTCCCACCGCGTCGGCAGGAAGGAGGTGGTGGGGGAGACCCTCACCGCTCACGGCTCTCTAGTACCTCATGTCCCTCGCATCACAAACGAACGCGACGCCTCTGCCTGCCGTTCCAGAGGTCTTTGGTGTCCGATTACCACCGTCCTCGGAAACGCTGACGTCCGTCAACTTTGACCTCGTACCAAACAAACCACCGCCTACGGTGAAACTGTACGACGAGGAGATAGAGGAGATAGAGGACGAGGAAGCGGGGGCAGCTCAGGAGGACGAGGAGGACGACGCGGATATGGAACCTGCTGCGATTCCGGTCACGAACGCACTGGTCACTCCGACCGATGTCGAGATGAGAGGAACGCCTGCGCCGATCATAGCAGGTGAAGCCCCGGAAGAGGGTAGCGAGAACGGAGAGGAAGCAGATTTGTTTGGAGGGGGTGGGGATGACGACGAAGAAAGCAATGCAGACGAAGCAATGGAGGAGGTACAGACAACCAGTACACCTTCCAGCGGTGTCAAACGAAAACTGGTAGAGGAAGAGGATTACGATTGATCGGAATGTGTCGACCACCCTGGTATAGTTTAGGTTTGATATGTAGCATAAATACAACAAGGAGCGACAACATGAATGCAAGACCAAACTGCAGAGTACCTCACAGGAGACCATATGCCAACAAAAGCTACCATTCATCGCTGCATCAGAATAGCAGCAATGACGATCAGTACGGCAATGACTATGAGAATGATGGCGCTCCATGCTGGAAAGCAGCAGTGTCAATGCGAGCGCGAGGAAGAGTACAAGAAGGAAAAAACTGACATTGACCCACAAAGACTTCAGGAATATTGACCACACGTATAGAGCTATCAACGCCACCTGACACGAGCAGCTTCGAGTTAGGACTAAATCGAAGAGTGGTAACAGAGAACTCGTGTGCTTTCAGGATGGACAAGAGTGGCTAATAATTTCGGCCGATTAATATGACGCAGAAAGTGTATACAGTCCGCTCACTGTCAAGGTATTCGAATCCAAAACACCGAGACTATAGTCAGATGCGCCGAACGCAACCAGCCTGCCATCCGAGCTGTGCAAGTTCACTTGGCCAGCTGGTCTACACGTGCCAAGGCACAAACGCACCTCGCATCAAAGCACGTCAAGTTACCGTCACAGACTTTTCGGATCGTTTCTATGTGAGCGTTGAAAGAACCATCTCTGTCGGTGATCTTCCACTTCAGCACATACGCGCGTCTCTTGGCAAGCTTCTCGCGTTTGCCACGAGGCAAGGTAACATTGACCACGGTGTACAACGTGTCCTGACGGGTGGGATGCAATCTACGGGGAAGGTGATTAGCATAACGTGAGTTACACGCGTGGACTTACCGTGCGGCGCGGAACGTAACGTTCGATCGAGAGGGGACTCCGGATATCGAGGGAAGTTCGATGGTTTTAATCACGTCAAGCGCTCTATTATCTTTCAGGGTGTCATCCCTTGCCATACCATTGTGCTCGTCACCATCCACATGGGTAGGTAGAGTATATACCAGAAGTTTTGAACTGGAAGCGAGGAAGAGCTGGGAAGACAGGTTTCTGATGGGACGACCAGGAAGGGAATGGATCGACGTACATGTGATGAAGAGAGGGTCGCGTCGTATATTTCACCTTCGCTGACATGCATTGAGGGGATCACAGGTGAAAGAGAGTCATAGTCAAGGAAAGAGAACTGAAGGGTTTGGTTGAGAACGGAAGTAAAGCATGAATATAGAGTGTTACATCATGAGCGCCAGCAACAACCAAGTATTTGCCATTTGGTGAGAGGACAGTCACGCGCTGTGAAAGAGGTGACCATAACGTCGATCACAGGGATTTAAAGACGAGCCTGATAATCATCCAAGTTGGCAGGAGTGAGCGTGCCGCACGTCGCAAGCTGGGCGAACCTTGGGACAAGATTAGCGGCGCAGAATGGGGTGAACGGGTGATGCACCTGTGCTCGCCTGTGCTCAGCAAGAACTTTCTGCAATTCTCGTTCTCCCCTTTCTGCAGCTTTTCTGCGCTGCTATTTATACCACATACGAGAGTCCTGCTCTGCGAGCACGTGTCACGAACAATGCGCGGATGCACTGCGTATGTGATACCTGGGGATGAGCTGCCATGCTCATTGGTGCGTCCTCGTCTTTTTCAAGTTCTAGCTCGCTGAGTGTGTGCAATTGTCTATCATCAGACACACGGAATAGTCTCTAGTCGAAGGGGGTGAATTGGCGCAAGGCGACGGGCAGTAGACATACTAGCTTGTTCTTTATTCCTGTTCTCGAGGCGCCGCCTCCGGCACCGACGACGACTTGGTCGTCCGCAATGAATGCGCAAGAATAGACGGGAAATGCGGGAAAGGAATGTGCGGTGTGCTGGGCGCGCATGACGAGGAGTGCTAGCGACCTGGCGTCGGTTGGATCGTACGAACGAGTATGCGTGTGAAGTAATTTCTATAATAGGATACTTCATATTACAAGCCGACGCCGTCTCTCCGCGCAGTTGGCGGGTTGGAGCAAGGACACTCCTCACCAGATCCCCCATGTCCTGGGCGGACCACCCCGGAATTGCTCTGCCCCATCTCACCCTCCAGTCTGTCATCGGAATCAGCGTGTCCATTGCTGGCAATGTGCTCATATCTTTCGCACTCAACCTCCAGAAACTTGCTCATCTAAGACTTGACCGTGGGCGCCAAAACGGCCCACCCGAGGTGGAAAGGGAGAGTAGACCGCCAGCGCGGATAATTCACCCGGAACACGCCCGTCTCTGTGCAGACCAGCTCGAGACGCAGCCGCTCGTTCCCCGTCGATCTTCCAGCCAACCACCTCCGTCGTCCTACGGTTTGGCTCAGTGCCACGTTTCTGTCAATGGGGACGACGCTAGAAGCCGTAAAAGTAGCAATGCCGCGCGATCCAGACGACGTCAGCACAATCCCTCCTTTGTTTCGCGTTTTCTGCCTCTGCCGTCGATGCTCAGAAATGATTCCTCGCATCCGTCAAACACTCGTGTGGACCTCTCAGATGACTCAGTGATGCCAACCGAGGATGTCTTTCCCCAACGAAACACGCAGATGAACCACCAAGGCAAAGGTAAATGCACCTCCCAGAACACCACCAGAGATGGAAAAGAGAGCGATTACCTCCACTCCAAACTATGGTTTGTCACTTATGTACTTTTGATCACTTGATCCGACTCGTTCGCATAGGTGGTCTGGATTTGTGCTGATGAATATCGGTGAGACTGGGAACTTTATTTCTTATGCATTCGCACCTGCTTCGGTCGTCGCGCCACTTGGAACGGTGAGTACTCGCTTTTGCAAAATGACCTTCCCATCAGCTATTTTTCGTCTAGTTCGCTTTGGTTGCAAATTGCTTTTTCGCACCTTTGCTTCTAAATGAACGCTTCCGCCCGGTAAAGTAAATTCAGTGAGACCCAGGAGCGGGGAACCTTAATCAGCACACTAGCGTGACATATTCGGAATCCTCCTTGCTGTTGTAGGGGCGACGACCGTGGTGCTTTCCTCTCCATCATCGGACGGTCCACCACCCGTGTTGACTCCCGATGCTCTGCTTGAGGCGATTAGCCAACGTTCTTTCATCATCTTTTCCATCATATACCTGGTGGCTGCCGTCATCCTTGGTGTCCTTAGTCAAAGTAGCCTGGGCAGGCGCGTAGTCGTGGTCGATGTTGGCTTATGTGCTATCTTCGGTAGGATGTGAACTGTGCTGAGGATGGCGGGTTAACCCTCTTGGCAGGTGGTTTTACCGTGCTTGCGACCAAAGCGATCTCCACGCTTTTGACAAAGGAATGGGTAAATATAGTGACGGAATGGATTACCTACCCTACCCTAGCGGTGGGCCCAGTTTTATTGTGCAGGTGGACCTTGCGCTAATCACTCCTTTGTAGGTACTTGTCATCACGGGAGTTCTTCAGATACGATATCTCAACCGAGCGTTGAAACGTTTCGACTCCAAAACTGTCATTCCGACTCAATTCGTGTTCTTCACGCTGTCTGCCGTCGTCGGATCTGCGGTCCTATATGGCGACTTCCGACGAGCCTCGTTCCACGAGATGTTGACGTTTCTGTATGGCTGTGCTGCTACGTTCGCAGGAGTATTCGTCATCGCGACTGGTCCAAATGGAAATACGAGCGAACCTGTACACGATGAAGAGCAGCGTGATCCAGGAGGCAGATGGCAGGTGGCCTCGAGGATCGATGGGGCTGGATCGCTGGTGGCACACAACCATCCAGCCCAAGGGCTGCCGAGAGTGGTTGCGCGCGAGATCCCGGTGCTCAGGCATAAGCAGAGCGCAATAAGTATGGTGGGGTACACACCCGTGCAGAACATTTTGCTGGTGCACACCCCCCCGACGCACTGGGAGGGAGAGGGGGAGAGGCGGTGACGGCTTGGATGATGATAGCTTGCCATGTCCTGTTTGTCTTGTGTACATACCCACATGCACCTGCCGATTACATCATTTCCAAAAGAGGAGATGATGGATGCATGACGTCAGACAGCGGAGCTCCAACATGTGGAATGACAAAAAGGACGTGCAGCGCATACATACACCTCCCTTCAGCTTTCCGCCCAGCTCGCCTTCTCCTCCTCCTCCATCGTCCTCGACGTCCTCGACGTCCTCGACACCGCTGAAAATGCCCGCCGTGGTCACCGCCTTCAAGAGTATGTTTACCCCGCATCCATTTCGACGGCCGCAATCTAACTCCGACCCCCAACCTCGCCAGATCTCATCCGCAAACACCAGAACAATCGCCAGCCCGACGCTGACACCCAGGAACACACAAAATCACCGCCGCAGGCATCTCAGAGTGTCGCAGCGCAGCCTCTCCCCCCGGATCCCTCATTATCTCCCATAGAGCAACCCCCACAATCTCGCCTTTCTCCCCAAGACGCTGCGAAAGCAGAGATGGCTGCCGCTTCGGAGGTCCATCCCAAGTCAATCTTGCCCACATACAGGGGACTTGAAAACTTCAAGCTCGTTGCTCAGATGGGCGAGTCAGTGTATATTGTGCTCATACGGTGCACTAGACTGACCCTGGCGTCCAAGTGGTGCTTTCTCGACCGTCTACAAGGCGATCGACGTTCCGACAGGTGAAAGCGTAGCTGGTGAGTACATCAATACAGGTATCGAGTTATCCTCTTGCCTAAGGATGCCGCTCAGTCAAAGTAGTTCGGAAACACGAACTGAACGCGTCACAGGTAAGTACCCGTACCCGAGATCGCCCTCCAGGAGTTCATATTACCCCACTCTCCTTCCTTCCACCATCTTTCCCGGTCTCCCGCCTGTGCACGTGGCATCTGTCTTCTATATCGTCCCTCTGTAAGGCCGGCGAAAAATATCTCAGCCCCCAGTTTAAGAAAAAGCCGCGCGTCACAGAGGTGACATCCTTGCTTTCTGCTCCGAATCTGATGCAGTGGTGCTAATCACACTTTCTTTGTCTCAAGCGTGCGAATATTCTTAAAGGTGCGTTCAATGTGTCGAAGCCAACGTCTTCTTAATGGCTCGCAGAGGTCCAAATAATGCGCGGAATGAATCATCCATCAATAGTCAAGTTAACCTCGTTCTCCGAATCACCGGATTATTATTTCCTCGTACTCGAACGTAGGTGGTGGTGCTCGCTCAATTCGGTAGTCTTGGCTTACATATACTCCTAGTCATGGAGGGAGGGGAGTTATTCCATCAGATTGTTAAGCTCACTTACTTCAGCGAAAATCTTGCAAGACACGTCATTCTTCAAGTTGCCCAGGGCATCCGATATCTGCACGAGGAGCGTGGCGTGGTTCATCGGTAAGCCCCTCTATGTAATGATGTTTTCCACATTAACAATTTTTTTTTTTGGTTTTATAGGGATATCAAACCGGAGAATCTGCTGTTTGAACGAATACCCATCATTCCCTCCAAAGTAATAATACGGCGTCCGTACGACGAAGAAAAGGAAGACGAAGGCGAGTTCATACCCGGAGTTGGTGGTGGCGGCATCGGGCGGGTCAAGATCGCCGACTTTGGCTTATCGAAGGTAGTTTGGAACGAGGAAACCATGACGCCATGTGGGACGGTTGGCTACACTGCTCCTGAAATCGTCAAGGATGAGCGTTATTCGAAAAGTGTTGACATGTGGGCGCTTGGTTGTGTCCTCTACACGCTCCTTTGCGGATTTCCTCCCTTTTATGACGAGAGCATCAACGTCCTAACCGAGAAAGTTGCCCGAGGGTACTATACGTTCTTGAGCCCTTTCTGGGATCACATCAGTACACCAGGTATCGTCTCTTCAATTGATGTACTCGTCAATCTCACTGCATTTCTAGCCAAGGACCTCATAGAACACCTGCTATGTGTAGATCCAGCTCAACGATATACCATAGATGAATTTCTGGCACATCCTTGGTGTAGCTCAGCTTTGATCTTGCTACCACCTCCAACACCCAACTCCTATCCCCGAACCCCACCTCTTGACTCACCCCTCTTGACTGCCGCACATGGCGGAATCGAATCGGCGCGCTCCCCTGGGCTGGCAACTTTGAAAGAAGCCTTTGACATCACGTATGCGGTGCACAGAATGGAAGAAGAGGGAGCACATCGTCGCGCCTACAACGGGCGTGGCGGGGCAGGAGCGAGAGGATTTTTGCATGGGCTCAACGAAGACGACGAAGGTGACGATGCGGATGATGAAAGCCTTCTCAACGAGGCTCGCCATCGACGAGGTCAAGTTACTGGTGGGGTTCCACCAGACAAGAAGATCGCTGCCGCACGAAAGGTCGATGCACCCGCAGTTGTGAATGCATCACCGGATAAGAACGTATGGGACGGGCGAGCCGGACCTCGTGATCGCGGCCGCCGTGCAGGAGGCCAGAAAGGATTCGAGTTGGACATAGACAATGCGACGCTGCTCGGCCGTCGAAACAAGAGGACAGGAATAGACGCTACGAGTCCTATAACGCAAAAGATAATTCCTCCAGGAAGTCCCATGCGCATCGAGTAGTGCGCTTGCCACAACCTCGTAGCCTTCGTCGACCCGCTCCAATGGCTCACTTCCAGGTTCTTCGTGATTGGCGTCACATCTTTTGAACAATTCTGCACCCCACTAGATGGGTTTTATGCTCTCCGATGCACATCTCTATGACTTGCATACCGTACTCTTTACACCATACTTGTGCGTAGTGTAATATGACGACGGACACGATTTCGTGGCCAATGAACATCGTACGCTGTACTCTACTGTAACATCGCTGTTGTTTGTCCCGTATATATCTCGTGAATGGAGACGGCGCTGTACTGTTGTTCCTCCATGTTATACAGATTGACACCCGTGGCGACGATGACAGGAGAAAGCAAGACTACGAAAACACAGGAGCAAGCAGTCTGATTCGATGCAACCTCAGTCGTCTACAACAAGTATAGAGGCACCTCCATCTTTTGTGACGCGACGACGTGTCTTCATCAATACGTACCGCCTCCCAAATTGATTCAACTTTGGGATCTGGTTTAAAGTGACACTCCTCTGAGTATTCTGAGTGGTCGACACTTGCTGTCCGTCCGGAAACACACCAAAACCAGATGGAGCCAGGACGATAGCCTCACCGGTCTGCACATCATGGCCACTTCAGCATCAATCCGGTCGTTGTGCATAACGGTCTCACCTCGAGTCTGACCACGCGCTCAAATGCGTCTTCTGCGGAAATGTCAGCGGATACGTGTTTCGCGAGGTGCTCCCACCAAGACGGGGAAGAGAAACGGTGCAAGATAGCGACGGTACAGAGGTCCAGGAGAACCGGGGGGACGACGGTTGGTTCTGGGAGAGGTCAACAAACAGAGACCTGGGCTGGGAACGGGATGCTTACCTTGCGTGCTGATGACTACGCGCATGGCAAGATGTCGTTGCTCCCGCGCCAGCGTCAACAAGCATTTCGTGAGTCCTGAAACGCTCTTGTGTGAAGACAAGTACTGGAGACGAGGAGGATTCGTAAACGACACGGGGATTGTTCATGACCACTTACTTTGTGAGCCTCGTCCACTACAAGCACCTTGCCGGTTCCGACTCGTGCGCGGACAAACAGGCGGGTAACGATCTCGAACAGTCCACACGCAGAGGCAGGATCGATGAAAGGGTCGGAAAGGTCGATGATGGTTAGCTGTCCGGCTACAAATCGCTCGGTTCGTGGACTGGAACGAGGGCGGGTATCGAGAAAAGATGTTAACAAGGCCATACGTTGTTCTAGCCCAGTCAACTGAGCCGGATTAAAGGATTCTTTCTTATCCTCTAGTCGTTTCATGAATTCGTCGTAACTAAAGTCTTCCCCTAGATCCCTGAGAATAGACTAAAGGCAAATTGGCCTCGACTAAAAGCGAAAAATAGAATTTGCACTTACAAGGACTCCTTGAATGTAAAGTGGCGCGGACTCGGATGATCCGACTGCCATCATAGACAAGAATGCCTGAGCATCGAGTTCATCTTTTCTGAGGAGAAGCGGTTCAACCGTTACCCGCTCCCCAAGGGGGGCATAAACTGTCGCCATCGTTTTGAGCGACGATCGTGAAACGTATACTTTGACTCTAGGAGTTTGTACTCCAGGTATGTCAGACAGAGCTATCCAAGCAGCTTCACTTGGTCTGGCACTGGGCCCTCCTTCGCCAAAGTGAAGAACGAGGCCAGAAAGTGGCTTCTGCAAGAAACCAAGATGACGCAAATTCGGAATAAACATGCTTTCCAATAAGATTGAAACGGTATGAGACTTTCCAGACCCCTGTACTCCACAAACGATCGCGGAAAACGGAGCATTCTGTGGCCCGCGATCGCGTTGAATCCTCTGAAGACAAACGAAGATTATTCTCACCGTGTTGATATACAGCCGTGGGTCAGTCGGTGAGTATGCATGAGATTTATTGCTGCAGGTATGATGTATCAGGCAAGAACTCGAAACTCAATGTTGACATACAAGATACACAATGCACGGCCCAAAACACCGTACTGAATCATGTTATCGCGGTATCCCGCAGCGACGTACGCATCACGGGTGACTATAGGGGCGGTCCGTAATTCGTGATCCTTGCTGCGACCCTGGGTATCATTAACGCCATCATGAAGCAGGACGAGCTCCTCCTGGCACAGTGTTTAAAAGATACGTTTGAGATCAACATTTTCAAGACGCACATAGACAAATCCCGAGTCGGGCGGAAGCAGAGATGATACGGTGCCATTCATGTTGCTTTCCGAGTTCTAAAAACAACACCCTGTCAGGCAACCACATCATGTCAACAATAAAGGGACGCACATATGAGAGAGTCCGTGCAGTGTTGTTTGGAATGGCCATGACTGTTGAGTTCGTGGCGGAGACAGAGACCGGCGGCTGCACCGACTCAGTTATATGAAAAGGCGAGGATGGAGAGAATCATCCACCGTTGGTGCGGCGACCGAAGAAAGAGACGCGTATCTGATGGAACCAGGACTTGGATCGTCGGCGCTTGCAGAGGGGGGATTCCCGTTCTGCCATTGAGTCAGAAACGCATGATTGATCGTGTGGACGTAAGAATACCTGAGAAAGACGTGAAGTAGACGCGTGCTGATGAGAATCCAGGACAGAACGGACAGGGACCTGGGACGGCGGGCGAGTAGCTGACACTTGGGACTTGCCCATTTTGTGTCTCTTATGGCCTGAACCCGCCAAAGGCGGTGTCGTCTCCTTGTTCCCCATCCAGACTATCACTGGCTCGAAGGGACACCTGGAGGTAAAGACGAGACTGACAGGCGTGTCAAGCCGGGACGGGGCCCTCTTTATACCTGCCCCACACGATGCATGACGCACTGGCAGTCACTGAGGCGTGTGGGGCTCATGTGGACGTTGACAGAGAGCTGTATGAACGAGGCGTCCGCACTGGACCCATGCCCTGTTTCAGACACATGACGCGGCGAGCAAATACGCTGGTACTGAACAAACAGCTTGGGACTTGAACAAAACCAGCTCGATGCCAGCCTTGTTCGACGTTCCCGGCTGGTCCGTGCCACCCGCGCCAGTCGCTACCCAGCACCAGTCGAAAAAGCGCAAGCGTACGGCCAATTCGGAAGAGCAGGAACTACTCCGGAATGCCCAGGCCAACCTCGACAAGCTCGTACGGTCTCTCGGTGGCAACACTACCCTCGGCGACGATGCGCCGTCAAAGAAAAGGAGAAAGAAAAAGCACGACAAGCCTGCCTCCCACCGAGATCAAGGTCAAAGGGACCTCCTTGCTCGAGGAAAAGCGCATGGCCAGACAAAAGCACCAGCACCTTCGGCACCAGACACTTTCAGCAAGGCCGCGCCGCAAAGTAAGAAGGCAGAGAAGCAAAACGCAAAACATGTAACCCAAGCCAAGGACAGACCCGAACACCCTGCTCCTGTACAGGACGCAGACAATCTGACCCCGCTTCAGCGAAGTTTAAAGAAGAGTCTGGATGGGGCTCGCTTCAGGTTTGTCCTGGGACCTACGGACACCCATTGGGTTGACCAGCACAACGCATAGACTGCTAAATGAAACCTTGTACAAATCAAGTAGTCACGCGGCGGTCAAGATGATGAGGGAAGATCCCCAAATTTTCGAGGACGTTAGTGCAAACGATCAGGATCTTGACGCGAGCTCACGAGCGGGTGCAGTACCATGCCGGCTTCAGACGTCAGGTGCAATCTTGGCCATCGAATCCAGTCTCGCACTACATTTCGGAACTATCATCATATCCCGCCAAGACGGTGATCGCAGACCTGGGGTGTGGGGATGCTGCACTCGCCCGGGCTCTTCTCGCAAAGAACCTGACCGTCATATCATTCGATCTGGTTTCCGATGGGGCCTATGTAATCGAGGCGGACATCTGTTCTCAGGTCCCGCTGCCAGGTTCTGAGTCACAGTCCGCGGAGGCCATCCAGGGCGACGCTCAGATTGTCGATGTCGTGGTGTGTGCGCTCAGCCTTATGAGCACTAACTGGCCCAAATGCATACGCGAGGCATGGAGAATCCTCCGAGCCGGGTGCGCTTCGTCTCATGATTTGCTGAATTGATATGCGACGCTCACAGCGCCGACAGGGGGGAATTGATGGTCGCCGAGGTTGCGAGCCGCTTCACGAGCGTGGACGAGTTCACGTCGTTGGTCTGTGCCATTGGCTTCAAGCTCCAGAACAAGGTAGTCGCTGCCTATGCCGTCGATTGCCCATGGTTGACACGATTCACAGGACGATCGCAACAGCCACTTTACGCTTTTCCTGTTCAAAAAGGTGGCGAGAGCGGTGATCGCAGAGCGGGAATGGACAGGGCTCGTGTCTCGTGGATGCGTTTTGAAGTCGTGCGAGTATAAGAGACGGTGAAGCACCGCCTAGTATAGAAAGCACGTAGCATATCGTCCCGAGTTTGTGTTGCAGCTCCCATCGTCGTGATGCCAGGAAAACGACACGTCTTATCGCACCCCATCGTCAATGCACGATTGTCGCAGCTCCGGCTGGCATCGACCAGTCCCAAGGACTTTCGTGAGGTGGGTGGGACTGGAACACCCAGCGACGACGCCGGCTGACGGTCACGCAGGGCATCCACGACATCAGCTTTATCCTGGGCGTGGAAGCTTCGAGGGAGCTTGAAGAGGAACCGTTCCATGGAGTGGGTGCGACTGACCAGCATAGTGCGTGCTGACGGGCTCGACAGGACTCCCCCATCGGACCGTTCATGGGGACCATCATCAAACCACGCATTGGACTGACACCCATCCTCAGGGCTGGGTTGGGCATGGCGGATGCGCTTTTGAAGCTTTTCCCGTATGTGAACCCAGTCGTAGAGCGACACACGTCTCACGCGTGCACAGCGCTGCACCAGTCTACCACCTTGGCCTCTTCCGAGAGAAAGTGAGCTTGCAGCCGGTCGAATGTGCGTATCTAGGTTACTGGGAAGTTGCGCTCCGTGCTGAGGCCGGAATGGCAGATTACTCCAAGCTGCCATCTGTCCCGCCAGTCGATGCGGTCTTTCTGCTGGATCCGCTTGTCGCCACGGGTGGGACCGCATGTGCTGCGTTGTCCATGTTGCTCGACTGGGGGATTCCCTGTGAGTGGGACTACAATGCTCTGGCGTCCGCAGTGCAAATTACGCCACACAGTGAGCAAGATCAAGCTGCTCGTCGTGCTCGGGTCCGAGCCCGGGCTGACGCACATTGAGACGAGCTATCCGGATCTCGAGGTGACTAGTCCGTTTATCGGTCGTGATAACAAATTGACCGAGTCTACGGCAGATATGGGCTGCTGCGGTGGATCCGGGTCTGACACCCAATGGGCTGATCTCGCCGGGACTCGGGGACACGGTGAGTGGCACGCCATGCATGTCCGGTCGTGGTTGACGTCGCCGACGCAGGGCGACCGGCTGTTCAACACAGTTCGGGAGTAGAGCGAGCGAGCGAGCGCGTGTAGGAAGTCTGCAACTCGACGACGAGCGACGGCGGCCATGTAGAGAGCGTAGACCATGTACTCGGCCGTTGTCCAGGTTGACACGTGATCCGATATTGCACGACCATTGCACGACCATGGCACAATCGTGTCCCACACTCGTCCAGCCCGTCCTCAAAATGCCTGCCCCGGTTCCTCCCCAAGCGCGCCAGCATGGCCTCCGGTTCTGCGACGCCGTCCACCCCCACCCTCGTCGCCGGCAATGACGACCTCAAGTCCCTCTTCGCCCTCCCCGGGGCTCCCCTCCAACAACACTCCTCTGCGTCAGATCTCGTCGAGTTCATCGCCTCTCGTGCCGCATTCAGCTCTGCCGTCCATGTCTACGACGTCGCGGAGCAGGTCGGCTTCGGAACACTCACAAAGTCGTGGGCCGCATCTCTCCCCCACTCCGCCCCTGTGATCCCTCTCCAGACCAGGGCCGGCGCAGGCCTCTCCCTAGTCGGGCGGTTGTCCCAGGGCACCAGCCAGGATGCTATCAACGGTTCTATCCTGACAGCCTACACGACCCCCGTCGGCCTCGCTGCAATGGCCGCATCCCTAACCTTTTTGCCTCCTGCCTCCTCTCGCAGCAGGTTGATCGTGCAGGTCTCTGCCGTCACTCCCGTCGGAGACACTTTTGCACTTTGTCCCACACTCGCCTCGTTGTCGACCACCCTCAGCATCTTGCCCGACTCCGTTGCCGTCATTCTCTCCGCGACCCCGCAAGAATCGG